>JAGDQP010053064.1:0-11677 GCA_022664845.1 Lepisma saccharinum | reverse complement strand
TTTTTTTAGAACCACGACTGTATATAGACTGTTTAATTTATATGAATTTTATACTTATAAATTTAGGCACAGATCGAAATTGCCGTCAATAACAATACAAACATTCAAAATATGAAACTAATAATCAAAACAAATTGCTAATTTAATTTTGACATTTAATAAATCCAATGATTACTGCATTAGTAGTAAGGATGATTTACAGCCTTTCTGTAATAATCAAAGTGGGTTCTAATTTTTGCACGGAAACTTCCGGATTTTTGTGGGATGGTACATTGAAACTAGATAGTGACTGACTTCTTTCTAACATCTTCCCTCTCCCCTCATGTCCTGAACCAATTGGCCATACATTTAATTTCATTCAATAGCTAAATGCATAACAGTTTTCGCTTAAATCTGTATTAATCCGCACTGCCTACAGAGCGGATTGAGGGAAGAAACCGATCGGGGAAAGATGCCTACAGTAGTGTAATTCTTTAACAATGGTCCTAAATGAAAAAACTGTATGGTGTGAACGAATTAGTCTGTATACCCCTAAAAGGATGTAGTGAATGTCACGTGGAGACGAAACAAGTACTTCCCAAAAAATCTTGTTTTAGCTTAAAAATAATCTTCTCTACTTATAACGGGTTCGTAGGGTGAAATTGTCTAATGTTATTGAATAAATAGTAGGTACTCATATAGGATGGGTTCAAGGTATCACGATCTTGGGTAAATAGGTACACCACACAAGTAATGATGAATAATCTAGTCATGTAACAGCACCAAAAAGAACCACATCAATCTTGGAGAAAGGAATGAATAATAAAACTAGAAAACTTCCCAGAATCTTATATGCATTAATACTTCTAAATGATTGTATCTTTAACACCTGGACTATTGATGAAAAAGAACTGATTCATTATAACTAAAAATTATACACAAGATAAACAGTTATCCAAAATAATTAATAACAATCGCAGACGTATGTTGCTTTTTCAATAGAGAAGTTTATGTCAACTATAGTAATATCAGACCACAATAATATCTATATAAATTATTTTTGAAAATTTCTTTTGTTGAATATTATTGATAAATATATAAAAGACTTACGGTATTTCCAACAATTATCAGTTTATTATTAATTATCCGCAAGCTTTAAACACTAGAATTACCAATTTTGTAATATTTTGAGAAAACTTACTCAAAAACCAGCAAAAATAATCCTAAATGCGTAGAGAACACCTTTTCAAATGACAGAGTCAAACGATCTTTACCTTTTTTATACTAAAGGTGTATTATCAACCCAACTCTTCGCAATAAAACATGTTTTTATTTAACAAAATATTACGTTAGAATGCTTTATGACTTAGTAACAGCTCAAATCATATGTTTTGTTTTCAATATAAGGTGAAAAAATAAGCTTTTTTAGAAATTTCTAGGTGTTTATACTTATATATATACGAGTAACAGCTTCCACTAGTGTAGTATAATGTCTCCTATTTATAAATATTTAGAACAATTCCAAGCATCACGATACAAGCTTGCAATAACGTGAAAATATGATTTTTCACAATATAACCAAAAAGTTACCCCTTTACTACTTATGAGTTACGACCATAACAGTACATTTTAATACGGTAATAAATAATTTATTCATACACCAATACACTCTAAATAAACCAATATTTAATACTAAATTACACGTACCTTATGACGACTCTCCAACACCTATCAAACTGGATCGAAACAAACCAACACTCAGCCACTTGATCTGAAAATACTTTAAGACCCGAAAAGTCTCTCACGAAGTCTGAAAACCGACTAATCTTGTCGACACGATCGGATCGAAAGATATTGTGGTGGAAGAAATACTATTCGAAAAATTTCCCACGACTAAGAACAAAATGAAAACCAAAATTCCACACACCTAGCATGAGCTATATCACACCGCAACGCAACTCCAACGAATTTTAACCGAAAAAATCCTATCCGATTCTGAACATCAAAATAAAGAAATTAAGTTAACAAGATCTACTATCAAAATGTTTAGAAGGAAATTAATATCATACGGGTACAGATATAAAAAAAATAAGGTTTATAATATTAATCACAAAATTAGTAGTCCTTTCTACTAGTTCAATCACAGGGATGACACAAAACTTTCTTCCGAGGTATGTCCGCTTCTTTATTAAGCGCCTCCCTTTACTGATCCTGGATCCCCTTCCAAACTTTAGGCAAGTAACAACCATCGATCCAACAAGATTGAGGGTAAGTATCCAAGACACTTATTCGATTGAAGGGTAAGTATATTGTTTTTTCCGCGCCGCTACACCGCGTTATATTTCTGCACAAAGCTGGAGTCGATATTATCCAACGCGACTGGATTCCAAAATATGACGTAACTGGAACTTCAGTACGAAACCAATACTATCTTCAAAAATACACTGTGATATTTATCACGAAGATGAGAAGTTCATAGAAATTGATGATTTTTTAGTTTTTCACCAATATTTAAAACACAATCATTTTCTTTGCAGCACGTAAAGAAAATCGTAAAATTTATCAACGAGGCAATATTAATACGACACTGCTTATTTTAAGTTTCATTCGAAGATAATAGCCTTTCTTTATTTATGCTAATTCGCGTCATTAGCGAATCCCGTATAAAATTCATTGAAATACTTTTACACTCTTGACATTCTGCAAAAAACAATTGGGCCCTCTAGTAATCCATGAGGCCCGGTTAAATATTCTTTTAGGACTGCAATATTTGGCATAGCTTTATTTGGTAACAATGCACAACTTTTGATGGGAACTAGAACCCCAATATCTCAAAAAATCGGCCCACCTATTATACAAGCTACAACCTGTAATGTTAATTGTCTTGTGTTTTGATGAAATATAGTAGTCTGTGATTTGACATGATGTAATACGAATTTGGATAGTGTGGCTACTTTATCGTAAGATCTAGTTATGATATTGAAATGATCGTTTAGATTCAATTCGATATTATTTTTTTTCTCCTTACCTATTTATATTGTTGGAAAATATGATATGTAATTGTTGTGTGTTACGAATGAAGAAGTTATGAAAATTGTAATATAATTCGTAACAAATATAAGGACATATTGTGGGTCTTCTGAGATGATAAAGAAGAATGCGTTACAGGTGAGTATGGATATTGGTTTAGCATTCTTTCAAATATTTGTGTGGATTTCTTAAATGCATTGTGCAGTGATACCCAACACTGAGAACAGCTCCTGGTTAGAAAACAGATTGGGTACTACAATGTCAGAGATTCTGTTTGGAATAAAGTATATAGTTTCACAGACAATTTCTAAAGTCAATTCACTATTATGGCTATGTGTCGTTAATGTTTATTATGTTAGTACGTTTGGCAATTAACTCTATATCCAGTCAATACGTTAGTATTGTGTAGATTGCTGAAGGTTCTTTTATACAGAACTACACAATCCCTCTTTCAAATTATTACAGATATGGATGGCATAGTCACAGGCAATATTGGGTGTAACTGCGCATCAGGGATTTTAAGGATTTGACTTCGATTCAACTAATATAGAGGTCTATCTGGAACAATATGAAACCTTTTGCGCTATGTGAAATATTCATGAAGACCGTAAAGTGGTCTTATTCCTATCATCTATTGGTCGTGAATTGGATAGTTTAATTAGAGATCTTGCTGCATCTGATTTTGTCAAAGAACAGTCTTTTGAAACAATAGTATCAAAATTAAAGGATCATTTTGAGTCAAGACCAAATGTAATATTAGAGCGGTTCAGATTTCGTTCCAATAAACAGTCTGAATTACAGCCAGCGAAAGACTTTATGATGCATCTCAGGAAGCAAATGCAAATTTGGAGATGCTTCAGACGATATGGTGCAAGACCAAATAGTGATATGGGGTGAAGGACGAAAACACCCGTAAACGATTTTTGGCTAATGCGAAACTACATCTACAGAAAGCCATAAATACTCTGCAGATTGAAGAACAGGTTGAGCGAGATACTCAATGCTTTCTGCCAAAGTATAATCCATCGTCTGCTTGTTTCAGTATTAGAAACACGCATAAAAATGGGCATGATGGTCGTTTGTATAATCGTTCTTGTAGTGAAGGTTCCAGTAAAGCATGTTATCGTTCTGGTCAATATCATGTAGATTTTTTAAAATATCCCACAATGTCTATGATTTGTTTGTCAAAAAGCTGGCCACTGGCACAAGGTCTGTAGATTAAAGCAGAAACACAAACGTGCGGTAGCTAACCAAATTCCAAAACATCAAGAATCAAATAAAAAGACATATCCGTAATAACTTCAGTATTCATTGATGATTGTCTAACCTTGATAGCAACAGATGTAGACGATTCAAGTAATAATATAACAATTGAACCTTTGATAAATGATCAGTCAACTATGTGAATAATCCAAACTGGTACTCATTTAAATATCATGTCAATTTTTAATCTGGTAAAACTAAACAACGTCTATTAAAAGCTAATTCCATTCAAATAACATTATTGAATAATACTCGGTTCGAATTTGTGGGTACAGCTACCATAGATGTCTCATATTGCTCTCAAAAGTGTGTATGGTTTTCCAGATTGTTCCATTTAATTTGCAAATGGTGCTATTGGGTAGAAATGTGTAAGATTTCTTATTTAGACTCTGGCCTAAATGTCTCATAGACAACTAATTGATGTTGCTACGGAAATTGGTGTGAATACAGCATTAGCTTTTGAACGTGCTTCTCACGCTGACTTAAAAGATTTAGATAATGCGCAACAGAATATAAATATTATAGAACCTGGTGGTAGTCATTTGAAAAATGTTGAAAATGCTTTGAAGTCAATGATAAAAGAGCAAGATAATAAATCACAGTTTGTTTTTTCCGTCTCATCGAAAATAGAAATTTAATTCAAGTACAAAGTCATATAGAAGCTTTTATAATCAAATAGTATCCAGTGTTGCCGCAAAACGAGAAATTTAAGGTAATTCAAAACATGAATACAAACTGGACAGGCGAAACCTCAGTTATTAGTAATGATGGTTCTGATAGTTACGGTAAAATTGGTGATAAAGTTAGTAAAACACAACACAATCCTAAATAACTCTAGTAATGATTTTGATCTAGTTAAATACAGAAAGGATATAAAATTACGAAAATGGGTTCATGACCACGGCTACACCTATAAGCTGATAAATCCAAACTTCAAAACTCAAAAACTAAATTTACAGAACTTTGTGTCACATAGGAAGTTGGCTGATGCTTTAAGCTTATCATTAATGTAAAATTGAGTTAAATCACGTTAAGTTGGGCTAAGTAAATGAATCCTTTCACTATTGAAATACGTTACATTGATTTTGTTTGTTTGGTGGATCAATTTGGAGTTAATATAAACTAATTATTCTACTATTTTTTGAAACCTTGAACTTTTTCACAATAGGTATATAAAATGGAGTGATCGATTTTTACAGCAATCTAATGGCATCAAATTATTTAAGCATATAGGGTGCAAGCTATTAAAATGTCACTAGTGTTGTTGGACTTAAATAAATATTCAAAAGCCATACATCCATAGAATATGTCAGTAGTTTTGTGGTGTCACCTACCCTTTCATTCTTCTTTGAAACGTGAGGTGAATGATGTAATATGGTATTCTGTGATTTAACATGATGATGTAATACGAATTTGGATAGTGTGGCTACTTTATCGTAAGATCTAGTTACGATATTTTAATTATCATTTAGATTCAATTCGATATTATTTTTGTTTCCATCTTTCCTTACCTATTTATATTGTTGGAAAATATGATTTATAATAGTTGTGTGTTACGAATCAAGAAGTTATGAAAATTGCAAATTGCAAATAATTCGTAACAAATATGAGTACTTATTGTGGATCCTCTGAGATGATATAGGAGAATGCGTTACAGATTAGTATAATTTTTGTTTTAGCATGCTTCCAAGTATTTGAGGGGAATTTCTTAAATGTACTCGGTGAATAATAATTTTAAAGATTTTTATAACCAAAGTTAGTGATTTTCAGAAATGAATGATTTGCAATTATTGATGTTTGACAAAACAAATGAAGTTCGATTTTCGTATAATATAATATTCTGGTTCGCGATTTAAAATGACATATGGAGGATTTTCTGCATATATGATTTTGAGTAATTACATATCTACACGTTATAATGAAGAAATGGAAATGGTTTGTCGTTTTCCTGTGATATATGTGATGTCATTGGGGTTAAGTAATTATGATTTATAATGTGATAAAACTGTTTCCAAGGTAAACAAAGTACACTGGGACATTGTAAATAAGTTAAGTTTCTATTTGAATTGTGTCATTTGCATATGATTAAATAAAGAATATCTCTATCTTGGATATGTGTGTCATGAAGATTGAATTCTAAAGTTTTAGTTCTTATCATTATGAGTTTCAGTGCAAGTTGCTCATATGTTGAATATAAACCCTTGCTAATCTTAAAGTCAATGATCTTAAACCAATCTAAAATCTATTTAGTCGGTCACCACTCACATTTATTTATCACGCTGAAATAAATAATATCTGGGGACCCCGGAGTCAGGAAAGAATTTACGTAACCTTGCGAGTCAAGTTAATCAAGATGGTACTGATAATATCGAGCGACCTAAACTGATCAGTACAATATTGTATGTGTCGAAACTGTTAATTAGAAAAAGTGAAAGTCATGGCAGCAAGTAATATTGTGTTTTCCCAATTTGATCCGAACAGAGATAATATCAGGGTCTACCTATCAAGATTCAAATTTCATTGTAAAGTGCTATATCTTGATGATAAGAAATCAGCATATCAATTGCTCTCTTCATTAGATGGAGAAATGTTTGAGAAGTTAATGATCCATGTAAAACCATAAAAGACGTTGATAGATTTGCTGGACATACCGACAAGTTTCAGATCTGAAAGATTTAATTTTCATACCATGTCACAGCAGCTTGGTCAACCCGTAAGTGAATATATTCAGCAGATTCGATCGAAAGCAAATAATTGTCAATATGACACATTCTTAAGTGAAGCGTTGGTTGATCAACTAATTTTTCTAGCTAGTGACAACACATTACGAAAAAAGGTATTAGTAATAGAAACAATAAAGTTTGACGATGCCTTAAAAATTGCTCTACGTCATGACATGATGAAGGAAATATCCAATGCACGTGGATAATCCGTCAGTAAATTTTGTAAATCGCAATAAACTAAGTTTCTACAACAAAGATAAGCAAACATCTTAAACGGTGTGGATACATAAATGCAAATTTTGTAGTTTTACCCACAAACTTCACTCTTGCCCAGCATATAATAAGAAATATCATTTTTGTTCAAAATTAAATCACTTCCAAAAATGTTGTGAGCAAAAAAAAAACGTAAACAACCTACATTTGTAAACAAGGACGCAAAAATGCAAACACAAGTTCACCAATTGAATTCAACAGGTGAACAACAAGATGAAAATGTTATTACATGAATAAATATAGATGGTATACGGATTGGGTATATTGATACATCGATCGCATTCGAGGAAGCACCACCTTTCTCTATACGATTGTTTACCCAAAACTCATTGGTAACCATTCTAGTAAATACAGGTAACTCGTGTAATCTAATGGATAGATCCACCTATGACACGTTAAAAGTAAATTTTCAGATCCAACCTGTAATATTAGATCTAAAGACGTTAGGTCAAACAAGTTTTCCAGTGGTCGGAAAAGTCATTATTCCTTGTGTAATACGAAATGGCATTTACAAAATTGAATGGATAATCATTCATACTGAGTTACCACATACTATTCTTGGAAGACAGGCACTTGATATGATAATTAGGAATTGGTGAAATCGGTTATGGCAGAATCCCAATGCAAGATATTTAGATACTAGTCGAACTTAGGTACCACATGACAGAAACATTCAAACTAATGAGATTTCAGGACCAAATAAGTATAATCAATTTCATTTAACCTATTTGAATCAAGCACGGATAAGAGACAATAGTAACACTTCAGAAATATCTCATGAGTTACGTAAGTTAAAGCAGGACATAAATGATTTGCACATTTTGTTTCAGACATTACAACAGTCGCAAGAATAAATCAAATTTGTTTTGCTTAGAAATCAAAGTAAAGAACATCACTCTGTTTCCTCAATTACTATATGCATCGATTCAGAGTTGTTAACGAAAACGAAAAAGGATCTGGATGAAGCTTTGATCTCCGACCTAGATACAACGTCCTCAGAGAAATATACAAACCCACCTGAGAAAGTTGAACAACTCTCTGAAGAAGAAGAAATCAGTAACAGAAAGAAGAATGGAAACAATATATGAAGATAAAAATGTAATGGATCTTTTAAAAACTTGGTTTTGATAATTATGTACATTATCCGATAATCCAAGCTAACCTGATTGTACAAATTCTGATTGACGAACACGGATTTTTTTAATGGATAAAGTGATCAGACTGAAATTCTATTTAAAAAAAATTGTCTATGTTTAAACGATACTATTGACATGGTTTATTATTTCTGACATTTAGTGAGTTGAACAGTAAAATGAAATTCATAATTTCAACCTTTAAAATATTCTAGTTTGTAGAATATCTATTACCTTTTCAGTTATTTACATCTACATAATATTTTAATTTACTTAATTTTGTTCAAATTAGATTAGATGGTAAGATATGTTCAGATGATATTAATTTCAATACGGTTGCAATGAATTGATTTCTTTAGATTCAATTTTGTTAGATTTTTTGTGTTAAAGCGAGAGGAGATAAATTATGTATTTTTTTTTTACTTTTAAAGAATGGTAGGTTCTTTCTTAAGAGAGAGAGTAAGGATGTTGAAAGACATTTCTAAAGATTTTTATGACCAAAGTTAGTGATTTTCAGAAATGAATGATTTGCAATTATTGATGTTTTACAAAGCAAATGAAGTTCGATTTTGAAAAATAAAATATTCTGGCTCGCGATTTAAAATGACATATGGAGGATTTTCTGCATATATGATTTTGAGTAATTATATATCCTCACGGTATAATGAAAAAATAGAAATAGTTTGTACGGAACTTGGATATTACTACTATTTTCCTGTGATATATGTTTTGTCATTGGGGTTAAGTAATTATGATTTATAATGTGATAAAACTGTTTCCAAGGTAAACAAAGTACAATGGGACATTGTAAATAAGTTAAGTTTCTATTTGAATTGTGTCATTTGCATATGATTAAATAAAGAATATCTCTATCTTAAATATGTGTGTCATGAAGAATGCATTCCAAAGTTTTAGAGATTCAGTGCAAGTTGCTCATATGTTGAATACAAACCCATGCTAATCGTAAATTCACTGATCTTAAACCAATCTAAAATCTATTTAGTCGGTCACCACTCACATTTGTCTATCAGGTTGAGATAGATAGTAGTACTACGCAGTCATACCCAACACTGAAAACTTACTACTCCTAGTTGGAAAACAGGTTGGATACTACAACATCAGAGATTCTGTTTGGAATAAAGTATATAGCTTCACAGACAATTTGTAATGTATATTCACTGTTATGGCTATTTGTCGTTAATGCCTGTTGTGTTACTACGTTTGGCAATTAACTGTATATCCTATCAATACGTTAGTGTTGTGTAGATTGCTGAATGTTCTTTTACACAGAACTACATAATACCTCTCTTTCAAATTATTACATTTTAAAGTCCTGTATTATGACAGAAGTTTCGAAAATGTTTTGTTTGATGTGGAATTTTGGTAGTATCTCATTATTTGAAATACTTAACAGAAACCACAATCGATAAAAGTATCAATCGTTTGCTGATAGATCTAATATGAATACCTAGAACTGGTGTATTGTTACATTCGTTATTTCCTTCATTTCAATTTATAAAACTATTGCAAATACTGAAACAAATACCGTAGTATCGTTGGACGATATTGGTGTCGCTGAGTCAACTATCTGAGCCTTTGTCATTCCATTATCCTCGGCTGAGGTTGTAGCTTTTTGGCTTTGCACACATCTGATTTTAAAATGAAGTTTATAGCCAGAAGAAGTACAAGTCATCCCTTAAGCGGAAAAAAGGTTTTTTGGGTACAAATTCTACAATCTCTTTTTAATTTTTGACTTTTTGACTAATTAAATCGAGTTTTCCTCTTTGCACCATATTCCTCTAGTGGATACACTCCGACCATATTTGTGGTTGGCTGTTCCTATTAATAATTTCGTGCTGTAACGATAATGTACCAGGCTTCTCAAAATCTAGATCGTAATTGGACAATAAACTCTAACGTAAACTATTATTATCAATACCAAAAATCAATTGATCTGTTAAGACCTTATGCAAGGAAACTCGGAACTAACATTTATTGTATTGTTTCTGAAACGCAAAAATATATTACGTATAGGCTATCCTGGCTGCTGCATCACACTATGTAAGGTGAATCACTTCATTCGAAAGTTCTTGATGACTTTATGCAATTTTAAAACCAGATCTGAGATTATTGAAAATTATAGATTACATTGAAATCTCGGACTGTGAAGATCTTGTATTCTGTCATACACCGAACTGTGTATGGAAATTAGTAACATAAACCTTGTTTATCTTCTGTTAAAATCATACACTTTACAGTGCATTTTAAAACGTAACAGGTAGTTCTGCCTTCACTCCATTTCCTTCAAAAGTTTGAAAAGTGTAATTAGATGTAATAATTTGTACTCCTTAAAGGATTTTGCAGTCTATTACAGATTAATCTTACGGCATTAATACCTTGATGGGAACATTGCTGTATTTCTGTGATAGAGCTCCGAGTGTGGATTAGTCTGCTACAGATCAGATTAGTCTCGACACAAAGGTATTGCAGAAATAATACGCATATCCAATACTACAGCAATCTCCGTACTTATTATATGTAGACAACTGGGGCAAACATATATTCTTCCGTAACATAATCAAATGTATTCCACCGCATAACTATCGCAGTGATCGTGCTTCTCTCAGCAAAACAAGAAGTAAAGTCACACAAAAGTCTCAAAGTTGGATCCCTTTGAAATAAGAACAATCGAGAGAACATTGGTTTTCCATATGTTTCAACACAACACTTTGACCTTACAATTTAAATTTTATTCATTTACCCTTATTACAGACTTTCTCTAAGTTTCGGTGTGATAAGGCTGTGTGTTCTCATCTATTAACCATAAGACCTACTATTTGTGGTTAAGAATTGTACTTATAAACTTTCTCGAGTGCCTGCTAAATGCACATCTCTACTTTGTCAATTGTTAAGAAGAGGAAAATTGCAAGAGCAAATATATTCTACACATCAGCATACAGACTCACATATAAGAGAAGATATGAAAAAGCTTGCAATAGTTTCTCATACTTAGACTATTAACTTTTCAAACGACTCTCGTGTATGGCCTAATATTAAAAAGGATATTATTATTCGCTTAGCATTGTAAAACAGGCGCTAAAAGATTTACTCATGTTCATTCACAAGAGATTTTTTCATCAGCAGTTTCTATCAGTGCTAACATTAAAATGCCCAAAAATATATTTTGCCATAGGACAAAATTTTCATATGAAAAAGAAAATATATTGCGTATCCTAATAAAGTCATCCAAAATTTGACTTACGCAAAGACACGCAG
>JAGDQP010053063.1:0-13641 GCA_022664845.1 Lepisma saccharinum | reverse complement strand
ATAGATAGATAGATATAGGTAGATAGGTAGATTATATAAGCTCATTCTCATCAATATAGAAGCTGCTCGGAATACATCTTTTAACATCGGACTGTATGGTGTCGTGGATAAACCACTTGTCAGCAATGCTAAGGGGATCAGGTTCGATCCCACCTTAGAGCAGAAACTTTATTTATCTATTTTTTAACAAAATAAACCACATCTTTTCATTTCTACTTTCGAAAAATGCCCTTCCTTTGCTCCATTACCGAACTTCAGCAAAATAGATTAGTTAATGTCAGATTGGACATAAATTTCGATATTAAAAAAAAAATAGTTGTAACGCCATTTAACTCCTTTCAAACACGAATTTCCTAACATTCTTCCTTAGTGACATTACGTCATGAAACCTTTTTAGTGTATACATTTATACATTTTGTGTTTCCAGCTTAAACCGTTTGGCCTGGACGTTGGTATGTTAGTCAGGACTTCTGTTTTATATATATATATATAAAGAGTTGAAAGGGGTTACAATTATTTTAATATACAATACCCATAAGTCTTGGAATCTCTTAAGTCTACAAACAAGAAATTTGGTATTTGATCTTTCCTTTTAAAATAATTAGACAAAGGTTTCACCGTTTTTTTTATATTGGCCCTAGAAGGGGAGCAAGCAAGGTGATTTTTTTAATGTAACTATAATGACTTTATATCAACTTCCAGGCCAAATGGCTTAAGCTAGAAACTAGAAATGTATGTCTAATCTGGCTTTAACTAATCTATTTCGCTGATGTTCATTAAGGGAGCAAAAGAAGGACATTTTTCAAAAGTAGAAATAAAAAGAAATTATTTGTTTTGTTAAAAAAAAATGAGAAATAAACTTCCTGGCCTAATGTGGGATCGAGCCCGATATCCTTAGCATCGCTGACAAGTGGTTTATCCACTACACCATACAGTCCGATGTTGGGGTACGTATTCCGAGCAGCTTCTATATTAATGAGAATGAGCTTATATAATATATATATAAACAGAAGTCTTGACTGACATTTCAACCCCCAGGTCAAATGGATTAAGCTAGAAACTTTAAATTTATACAGTACGTAGGTTTTATGACGTAAGGAGGGAAGAATTTTTGAAAATTTGGCTTGGAAGGGGCAGAAATGTTGTTTCGACAGGCTACCGATAGTTCCAAGAGGAACGCGTGCTGATGAGGAAAATGTGTGCATCAAATCTTCATACTTATGACCTCTTATAGAAAAAATATGCCTTAAGAAGAACGTAAGAGTCCACATAAATGGTAACGTGGCGGCAGGAAAATTTTCTGATATATTTATCAAAATTGGTGAAAGAGAGCTTCCTACTTTTGAGGGAAAAATAAATTTACCCCATCATCTAGGTCAGGTCGTATCCAATGTAACAGATCTTACATTCATAATTTATCCAGATATGCAGAATATTTAAGAGAAAACCATTGAATAGTTATATCAGCGTGCCATTTTAACACCTAAAAACAATATGGCAGCCGCAATAAATAAAATTATCTTAGATTCTTTCCACCGTGATTAAATGGAGTACCCCGTGGAATTTCTAAATACATTAATTCCTCCAGGCCTTCCCGGACATAAACTTCTCCTAAACGTGGGAATACTTGTAATGTTGTTGAGAAATCTTAAAACTTAAACTTTGCAATGCTACCAGACTACGGGTACAAGCTCTCCCTGGGAATGTGATCTAGGCTACGGTGGTAACTGATTTTGCTCAAGGGAAATCTGTATTCATACCACAAATACCGAACACACCATCCGAGTATCCATTTGATTTTAAAAGGCTACAGTTTCGCTTACCGTATAAGTCTGTCTCGCAATGAGTATAAATAAGTCCCAGGGGCAGAGTCTCAAGATAGTAGGATTGACTTAAGGGAGGATTGGTTATCACATGAACAGTTTTACGTCGCGTGGACTCGAGTACGCTCTTCCAACGGTTTGGTAATTCTAACACCACAAGATATAACTACAAATATAGTTTATAAAGAAGTCATTCAGTAGCTGACCCTGAAAAATATAAACATTAACATTTCGAACATCTTTATCTTTCATTTTAACATAACTGTATGAGCTGTATCTGCATACCTTTAATCTTGAAAGGAACATAATTTAGTAAAAAAAAAAAAGTAAGGATTAAGAATAATAAGGATAAGAAGAACGAGAAATACCTGTACCAGTTCCTGAAACTACGCCAGCGAAGCCGTGGGCAACTGTTAGTTTACCAATTAAGACTAGGTATGTTTCATAATTCCACTGTTGTTAGTTTTATCTCTAAAACAATTAAGTAACACAGGTATTATTTTTTAAAAATGTGTTGCGGCTGGCGGCCATAGTGGATTTTGACCCTTCGGAACACTTTTTTCTAGTGTTAACATTTCTAATGTGAATCAGGGAAGTTGGAAACTTCTGAAAATACTAGTTTCATTTAGTCTGGGGGATCCATAGGGGGGGTACCCTAGCTCCCCCTCTATAAGGATAAACTACAGATACAAAAGAATTTATGAACAAGTAAAGTAGAAGGGATATAGAACTAGTTTGAATATACGAATGGCTAAAATCAATCCACACTCAGGTAACACTGAAGGCACCATTTCCAACAATACTGAAGAAGGATCTGGAGATTCTAATGTATAAGAACTACACTAGCCTTGGCAATAGAAGATCCTTCGAAAGAAAGGCATGTCTACTGGAGCATCTGTTTCTGCAGCGTCCAACATACATGCATTGACTAAAAATGGCCTGTGAAACCAATGCTTGACGATAGATTGTTAGATGACGTCCTAGGAATATTTGCTGGGACGTTGAACAACTAAACTCCTATATAAACCACTTACACAATAATAAAAGGGGACTTGGGTTTGCACTTAAGTCGAGGCAAATAAAAATTGTCTTGGAAGTTAACGAAGAAACTGAACAGACGTCTGGAAGTGGATGGATATTATAAGCTTAAGGCAAGATATGATGTTTTACATATAGACTTGGCACACCCAGCTACTCTAAAAACTCACTGATTAAGAGTCAGAGGTTACGTCTGAAATTAATTATAAACAATTTACGGAGATTTGGGAAAAGATTAAAAGAATTAGAAAGAGCATTTGTTGTTCCTAGAATCTATAAGAGGAAACTAGTACCGGCATAATAAGAAATAAAAGAACTTCCGAAACCAGTAGGCCAAAAAGGAGAACAGAATGTGGAAAGAAAACTACGAGTTCCCACTAAATTACCACCGAAACCATAACAACACACTGATAAATCTAATCCAGAACTTCTTCAAAGTAATCAAGATGGAATTTAACGAGAAAACTGGTGAGTAGGGTACTACAAGACCCATCACTAATCGCGAATAAGAGACCAAATAAATTGGAACAACATGTAACACAAGCTACTTTCATCCAAAACAATTTACCAACATGCAAGATTTAAATCAAAACAAATCCAACATAGGGAAATTAAATTAGTACCATGCCAAAATACATGAGCAAAAGCAAAAGGAAAAATTTGGAAACGACTGTTTTAAGGACCAAAATCTGAGCAAAACAACAATACAAAAAGCTGTGAAAGAAGAGCGGGAAACTAAAATCTCCATATTAATCAATTAAAGATTGGTGTCATAAGAATTCAGAGAAGCTCTACATCATCAAGGAAACCAGAAATAAGGAAAATGCTCATGGCCAAGGAGAGAGGAATGAATAAAGTTACAACTAATGTTCAAGTAACAGTACTGTGACATAAGCGGAAGGGAGATGATAAATAGAATCATTCAAATACAGGGAGACAACTGGAATAAAGAAATAAACACTAAAACGAAATCAAGGGAACCCAAATGCATATGTAACTAGAGTTAAAGGAATTTCTTGAAATTGATTAACTTATACAGAAATCCAGAAATGGAGTCATTAAACCCACTAGGCGAGATTTCTACACACATCCACGCAAAAATAGATAAAAGCGGTCTGTTATAATCTTCTATAAAGTAATCTAACAGTTAATGCGAGGTGTATATACAATGTAAACATAGTGCGCAGTGCACACACACCCATATAATAAAATGTACTTGAGCTTCTAAATATTAAGCAAATACAGCAATCTAACAGACACACAGACAGGAAGCCCGTATATACATACGAGATATTTAGTCGATGTTAATCTATACACCAAAAAAACTTTAGTAAACTTCGTATTTTTGAACCAATTTAGTAACCAATGACTTCGGTTCGTCAAGATTCCATTAGCTGTTAAGTTACCAAAATCACGAACATCCATACTCCCGCCGGGATTCGAACTCAGAACCTTGAAGACGTTGACCTGTCTCGTTATAGCACACGAATACCCGGTCAGCTTTACTACACAAGTCATGGTGACAACATATGTATGGAGAGACATCCTTAAAAGAACAGAGACTCTTCGATAAGGGTTAATGGTAAACACAGCCTCCATATCTCACCCCACACTGTGAAATATTCATAAACGGGTTGCAAGACCTACACAACAATTACGAGAGTATATTTGGCCATTTTATTCGTACATTATGGGAATTAAGAGAGGATTTATTTCTTGAAAACCTCATACATTAGATTAGGCGGCGTGAAATTGATGCCCACCACATTGAAAACAAAATGTGGGAACAAAAGCGGAAATTTTGGCACCTAACATTTTCTGATTCTGCTCACCAAAAACCTGAAGTCTGCGCAAAAATATCAAACTTGGCAAGCAAATCGAGCGGAATGACAAATTTCACCGTACTATACAGCCTTGGGTAAAATAGGATCCTATCCTCTAGCAGTTCAATGGACCTCCAGCGGATTTAAACCAGCAACCACGCGTACAGAAGGCGAACGTTACGACTGTAAAAGCCCAGCACTAAAGGTTTATGTCATTAACTGTCAAAAACATTGACAATTGTTGTAAAATTTATCTGCTTTCTTGAGTTTGAAACTATCAAATTAGAAATCGTCTAAGTGATGACTCTTCAAGGCAAAGATCTGTGGCGTGGGATGTAGATAGAATAGTAGCGAAGCTTCCAGGTAGGCAGAGTAATTTCACTCATCCAAAAACTTTTAAAGAAGGGCAAAACTTTTCATGAAACAAAGGTGAAGTAATTTTTTAGACGTAGTAACATGAACAGAGTTCAATTATTTCCAGATTTCTCGAGTGACTAGCTGAGAGACAAGTGCTTAACAACCGCATTATTTACTCATTTACTTACTTCATATTCTATCTAATCCATGTAGTTAATGCTCATTAATAGGCGACGACTTTTGCCATTGCAGTATGGAGACAGCATATTTATTATATAGCAGTGAGGTATAGAGGGAAGGTATAGACTACAGTTTGGTGTTATAATGAACAACATATTTTGTTCTCTGCTTGGAATATAGGGCCTATACAACCTAAAAATAAACATTTGTTTATTCAATTTATTTTCAAATATTTTTACTAGATGTTTTACGAAATAAGTGCTTGGGTAAAGACAAGTAGAGCGAAGTAAATCAATCTATATTACGATCGTACTTAAATTCGTGTATTGAATTCAAGCGGTTACGGTAGCAGAATTTGAATTACCACTAAAGAAGTAGACAGGTTCTATCCCTGCAGCCAGTTATATACTGTTAAAAAAAATTTTAGTTATGCTAGAAATTCTCAGTAGAGCTCCATAGAATTTAAAGAATTTCATGTTTCATTGTAATCTATGAGTACCCAGAGACTTTTCGTATACTGAGGTTGACATTTTCAGATTTCAATTCTTTGCGCACATGCGCAGAATTGGAAACTGGTTTGTTATTGTAGCCGTGCATGCAGTTATGATCAAGTGTTTTCAGCTGTCATTTTGGAAACTTATTTTAGAAGAAATGGGAAATATTTTCACAGATTGGGAATTTCGATCCCTGATTGTAAATAAAAAAGTAATTCAAATGTGGCCTAAGTCGTGGTGGCAACTTAGTATATGTCTTCGCGTTTCAGGAAAGGCAGTCCCTACACTGTAATTGTGTACTATTTTGGTCTAGTCTTTTCTTATGACTGGCAGTTTAGTTCTGTCAGTAAGGCGCTGGACTTCTGAGAAACTCGTGTTCAAATCTCTCTTCTTTTGTTCTGTTTCCACTATTCCAGAAAATCAAATGATGCCTAGGTTTCAGCATCAAGTGCTGTGAAGCTTTATGCGCGCGCCCGGACCGTCTGTCCGTCCGTCCGTCTGCCGACAACTTTCTAATCAGGAACGACTACGACTAGAAGCTTGTTCAAACCCGTATAAATGATACAAAATGTAGAGGTGGTGCAAGATATAGGGGCAGTTTATATATTTGGAACTACTAGGACCAGGAAGTTTGTTGAGGAGTCGTTGGAAAGAACTTGGCAAGACGAGTTAAAACCCGTACCATTTATCCATATTGCGGGGCGGTTTTCGAGTTTCGGTGAGAGGAATTTTTGACATTGAAACTACTATAATAACAAAACATATTTCACCATAAAAACTAAAAAATATACACTGATAAAATGTAGGTTTCATAATACAAACTATAACGAACAAGACCTTTGGAATAGTTGAAAAATATAAGGCAGAAATATTTAAGATAGCCGACGCGATTTTTGCTAGGTGGCAAGAGAATCTAGAATTGGTAAGATTGAAACTATTTTAATAAGTTTGAAGGGAACGTACGCTTCCTTTAAATAAGTTCTGAAAGTTGTAGCAGAAACCCTTTCGAATAGGTTGATAAAGTCACTATACCTGTAGCTGATTTAATAAATTGTATCTATGAACCGGACACGTACTTGTCCCGTTGAAATATTGAGGAAAATTTTTGAAAGTATGTTTCTTTACTGCTACATTCTTCTTACGACAGTAATTAAGCTGTTCTACATATAGTAACATTTTATAATCTGTGAAAATACATATAAATTAAGGAAATCTACCCCACAGTTCATACAAATCCAAAAATACACATTTATGTGTGTGCACAGAAAAAAATATCTCTCTGTCACACACACAGACACATAAAGAAATAAAGTTGAGATTGGACGAGCAAGAAATAAAGAAAGCGAGAAAGAAAGAGAGTAGAAAAAAGAAAGAAAGAAAGAAAAATGATATGTAAAAAAGAAAGATATGTAAAAAAATAACATAAACTTACGTCCAGGGGACATCAGGTTAATAATGGACTATATACGGAATTTTAACTTTCCATGGAAACTGAAAATTCTTCATTGTTTTAGAACGACATAGTACATTTTATTCTTGTATTTTTTATTGCAGTTTTTGTATTACAATTTTACTGTTGGAGATTGTGGAGTAATGGGTTATATAAATTACCTACTACTTGAGTGACTTAAATATGGACAACACAGATGAATTTTAGGGAAATCTTTACAACTAGCTGGAGTTCCATTCCCAATGCCAATTAATACATTGGTAGCTAAGCCTAAAGAGGAAAACAAACAGTCCTCCGAACAAAATTACTTCCGAAAACTGAACTAATCTTCGTATAAACTTAGGGCAGGCCTTGTAAAATATACTAAAGTGTAACTAGTGTAAATATTTTAATAAATAAAGAAAACTGAGCAATTGGAAAGGACCTGCCAAACTCTAGATTAACAACGGTGGGATAAATGGAAGTCGCTGGACTCAATCTGGAAATAAGTTTCTCTCTGAATCCTTTGGTTCAGGTGCCGACCTGTTTTACCGAGAAAAATTGTATTCGAAATTACGTACTTGTATACAAGAATTCTTGTAGAAACAGCATTTGTAAGAAGGCCTGTATCCAATACATTCCCCGGAATGTAATTTTTACAGGAATTCTAAAGAATTCTATTTCAACAAGAATTCCTGTATGTTTTACAGTTCAATTAGAATGTATTGAAGTACAGAATGAATGATATATTATGCATGCCAGGCATGTAATTTTATCAGTAAAGAATGTAGTTGTATCTTGCCTCCGTCATGTCAGAAAGGGAATAATATCCTGACAGTCATGTAAAGATATCCTGATGCACGTAAAGTTGACATGCAAAAAATGGAAAATTGTACATCCGGGAATGTAATAGTAACAGGGCCTAGGATGCTGATCATGTAAAATTATCCAGACAGGACTGTAAATATCTCCAGCCTGATGGTAAGTTTAACAGGACAGGCATGTAAATATATACTGAAGCAGGGGACGAGATCATGATAAGAATGGAGCTCTATACGTTCACTACTGTAATAGGAACAGGAAAGCCGGAGCTTTATCCAGCCTTGACTGTAAGTGTTACATGGCAAGCATGTAACGATGTCCTGACATGAATGACACTTTCTGCGTGACTATATAGAGTATTATCACCAGTTAAACATATTATATAATCTACTGTGCTTCACGCGTGCACTCCCTTGGTGTTGCCAGATTGTGCTCTTTGAATTGAATTTGAAGTTAATTTTTAAGTCCTTTAGGCAACTTTGGCTTAGGCCGGATGGATGATGATTGGATGATCGGATGATTGGTAGAATGAATAAAGTGAGAGGAAAGGGGAGAACCCCGAGAAAACCCACGCACGCGGTGTTTTGCCACCACAGAGGTCACATGGCACAAGGAGGGTTTGAACCGACGAACCCAAGAGCCAGAGTTGAGCACTCTACCAATTGACCCACCGCGGCCCCGTGTCAGATTGTGCATATTTCGGACTTTAAAAATTCCAACTGCCAGTATTGATGAATCAGGGTGTACCAGCACAATTCTAAACTAACATTGTTTACAAATAGCAAGCAATAAGTAAATTGAAATACTTTTACATTAACTGATATGCCCGCCCGTTGTCCGGATTAAAAGTATTCTAAATGTCATTAATTCCGTAACTCTCAGTGTTGGAGATATTAGGGACGTTGAACCCTGCAGTAATTTCCTAGTGTATCAAAATATATTTACACAACATTTGGTGCGGTTATGTTAAATCGTACGAAAGCTACTGCAAAAAATAAATTTTACAATATGTTGGGAACGCTAATAACTGAGATGATTCGTGGGGTGCCTCTAAGCGTAATTGTATGGTGACAATGAAGATTCGTACCAAATTTTATGCATATTCACCCAACAATACGGGCGCAATTTTAAAATAAAGAAGTTTTCAATTTGCTGGCAACACTGATTGGCAATACATATAAACTTTCAACATTACTTTTTAATCTTTTAGGGATTTAATTTCGAAAAATCCTTCCTTAGTGGGTGCGTACATCACAAAATAAACCCGCTCACTAAATTTCATGTTTCTACGTTCAATAGTTTGGGCTGGGTGTTGTATATAGAATATTGTTCAAAACAGAAACAACTATGTTTTCAACGGAATTTTTGTAACTGGTTATGTTTTGGTAACTTTTTAGTTATTTTTGTTTTAACTCGTGTTTTTTTTTCTCTCATGCTGAGCCATTTAGAATGAGGGTTTTCACGAATTTTTCATAAGACCAGGCGAGTGCCGGGATGGCACATTCATAGTAGGCTCTGGTTGACATTCCTTCATTCTCTCAACCCTGACCCAAGTCTGTCTCATAGATGCTAAAGTCTATAATAAAGTAAACAATGTAGAAAGTACAGTATAAAACTACAAGACACACGCACAAACGTAATGCTATTTACCATTCAATACAGAGAGGTATGGCATTAGCAATCCTTTGAGATCCTTTGATATAGCTTTCTGTTGAGCTAACGAAATTATTTTCTCTTGTAGAAGTATAAGGTTTGTATAAATGTTGTCCTCACACCCTGGATGCAGATATGAGAAGTCTGCCACAAGCTGAAAAATATTATGGACGGACTCAATATTTGGAATAGAAGCACAAATACAATGGTATAGTAAAAAGTCAGACAGACAATAGGGGATCATTATCTCTGTTTTATAGATATCAAATATTCACTTAGGACAATCACTGTTTTATATTCAATAGAGTTTATACATAAAAATACAATATTTCGATCGATTAAATCAAAATGCTTCAGATGCGAAAGTCTCGGTAGGTAAAACGTTACGATTGGTATAGGAAACGAAGTAAGGTGGAATGAAAAGAGAGCACATAGTGAAAGTTCAGGTACAGAGTTAAGCATGCTGTGACGTAGTGACGTAACCTGCTGGCGGTCTTTGTTGTAAACAAAGATGGTGAAGGAATACTAGTGTACTTTTTTTTTTTTTTTTGATCGTGGCAAAATGCAACTTCACACACTTCTTAAATAAATTTTACAAAATGGGTTCTGTATGGCCGTTCTTCTGCGGTACTCTCGTGCCTGAAGAAGCACGATTGGTTCATGCAATATTTTTTTACTTTCTACTTGTCCAGCTATGCCTTACTGCTTTACGTTTTCACTTAAGACAAACAGCTATTAGCGCAAATATAATAACAATAAGTGTGAAGAATATGAAGAGCGCGTGTGATATTACTTTGAGATAGTATTTAGTGTAATGATATGAGTGTTCTAAGTGTTATAAAAGAGGAATCCAAAGATATACAGAATAATGGGACACAAGATGATACTTACTCCAGCGGCGGAACCTACGCCTTTAACACTTGGAAACATTCAATACTGAAATAAAACAGAGCTTGCAAAAGCATATGAGGTTTAAAAAAATGATTTATATTGCGTTAGGTTACGTTATGTTAGTTTTTATGCAATTGTTTAGTATTTAATTCTGTTGAAACAAACTAGGAACACATTCCTGAATTGTAGTGTTGATATTGACAGTTTTGAATGCTAATTTCAAATTATATGCGTAACTAATTGTTCGAAATACGAAATATTTCTGCTTTGACAAGATTTGCAAGTACAAGTGCAGATTTTTCATTACTGAAGAGAACTTACGTAAAAGAACTTAAATACTGCATTTATGCCAGAATATGTATTCTTAAATTAAGTGAAATTATTGTAACCCTTTAGTAGTAGCTTAAACTAATGGAACCCTACCCTAAAAAGCATACTCCATGTTGCCGAAATAAATTACGGAACAAACAAGACTAAAGAATTTTGTTATCGCATCTTCTCGAGAAAAGTGACACAATCGAAAATCTAAAAAAAAAAAAAATAATAAAAAAAAAATCGTAGTGTTAGCTAAAATGTATTAGAGAACCATACTCAATTGACAAAAATGTCACAAGTTTATTTACATCGATGGCTGAAAAATAGCAAAAGTGTCACCTTTCCATTTGACGGATTTTAAACATAACTTCTCAAGTAAAACGTCACATCTTTCTTTCTCCTGCAAAATCATACTTTTTCAGTTGTCACTTTTCTCGAGAAGGTACGATATATCGACTTCGAAATTACAATTTAACTGCACGAAATTTTCCAATTACTGAAGATTTCCACGAAAAGCACTTCTGCACAAATAATTGTTTTTAGTAAAATAATATACTCACCCAACTGTATCCATGTGGTGTCTTTAGTGCCGGATATTCATTGAAGTATTCCGCAATGGTCCCCGGCTTCTGCAAAGCACACGACACTTCATATATGATGTATGTGGAGGAAACCAAGAAGAGGCTGCTAGAACGTTTAAAGCAACACAAGGATGATGTCAGATTAAGGAGAGACACTAATGCTATTTTCAATCACGTCAGTGAAATGGGTTTTGAAGTTAACTGGGAAGGGGCAACAGTAGTGGAGCATGAATGTAGGGAATTAGTTAGAAAGTGTAAAGAAGCGAAAAAGATGAGAGGTAGACGATAAGGCTATAAACAGGAACAGTGGATATAGTATTAATGAAGATGGGAGGACATATTGGAAAAGGAAGAACTGAGGGGGAAAAGGGGAGCAATATGAGGACACTAACCGGCAATTCTTATATTAGTTTCTAAGAGAGCTTTATTTTTTATTTTTATTTAATTTTATTTATTTGTTTATTTTTTACTTATCTATTTATATTTATAACTTTTATTTATTTTTTTGGATTTAATTGTTATTTCAGTTTACTTCGTTTTTACTTACGTATTCCTTGAATTTTTAATTTGTGAGAAAGTAACGAACTTTAAAAATATATTTATTGAATTTTTAAGCTCTTTTCTTTAAGCTGGTGTAGCAAGGAACATTTAGGTTAAAATGTATTTTTAAGAAGATGTTCCCGGCAATTATCAGTTAAAAGTTGTTTGCGATCTTGTTGCTCATCAAATTTGGCAGGTGAAAGGCAGGTACGCTAGCCCAGAGAGGGCAGCGCTAGGGGAAGAAAAGTAAACTTTTAATTAGTAGTGATCCCTGATAGGTTGAAAGAAAAGACGATCCCCTTTCTTTATTGATTAAGTAATTATTCGAATTTCAGTTATAGAGTGTAGTCTGAGGAAGGAAGTGATATACTTCAGAAATTGTTATGTTTCTAAGTTACTTTTGTTATTAAAGAATTCGGCTTTGTCAGAAAGCTGTGTTTTTCTTTATTGAAAACAAGACGTATACGAATGAGTAAAAATTTAATAAGTGCGCACTTTCTTTCGACTAGAACCAACTTTATCTAGTCTATAACATTTCCCTTATGTATATATTGAATACATAATATCTTAAGCTCTGAACATAACATAAAGTTTACAAGTATTCATTTGTGCTCAAAATAACATTATTAAAACAATATCAATATCTCAAAACCGAGAAATAATGAATAATAAACGTTCTTTACATATTGCATCGTTTAACATTCCCGCTTACAAAACGCACTGCCATCTATTGCCTTCTCCTCCTCTAATAACTAGCATAATCATTAGCAGATCGTGCTACCATCTATTGCTATACGTTTGAACTCGTTGCATCTGCAGCTTAATTCATATATGCAATAACAAGTCTCGTATGATTGAACCAAGCAATATCCATTACATATGACCCCGAATCAACTGATAAAAGCTAAATTGTTTGCAATGAATATTTTTTTATAAATAGAATTATTAGATACAATTTTTCATTTTTTTAATCGTTAAATATAAATCTTCAACAAAGTTAATTAATATTATAACTGGTTATTTCATAATTATAACATTTTTAATTAAAATTGTAACACCATATAAGAAATCAATTAGTAATATAATAATTTTCTTGTTTCCGTACATCATTTGTATTACTTCAGTTTACTTTTTTATTTGTGTTGTTTATTTTATTTTAGTTCATTACATCATTTCTATTATTTAAGTTAATCGTCACTTTTTTAAAAATCAATAATTATTTTATAATTCATAATCAGTATCACAGTTAAATTTATCTCCATAATCAATATTATTTTCATATTCGTTAATTAGTTTTCATCGACATTAACATTATTTTTGTAATTCATTCCCATAAATTATTGATTTGCATATATACATTATTTCATATTCCTCTTAATAATCAGTTGTTTGATATATATATATATATAAATCAATAATAATAAATCACAGCCATATTCAATCCACTAGTGGATGAGGCCTCTCCCCGAAGGGAGGAGTTGGTCTACTGCTTCCACGCTGACCAGACGTGTTGGGAGAGGAGAGCCGAAGCTCTCACTGTGATCGCCACTGTCTTTTATTCACAGCAGCTCCCCAATTGTCCTCACGATGCTGGGTCAACACCGAAATATTTGAGCCCCCATCGGGAATCGAACCCGGGACCGCTCGCATTGAAGTCGAGCGCGCTACCGACTAGGCTACGCAGGAGCTCATAAA
>JAGDQP010053062.1:0-13641 GCA_022664845.1 Lepisma saccharinum | reverse complement strand
ACAAGTATGCACTAAAAATGAGCAAAATATGCAAAGCTATGTGCACTTTCGAGAATACCTTAGTTTCATGTAAATGCTTTATCTAGTTACTACAAAAGGTTTCGCGTTTACATATCTGCATTCTTCATTTAGCTCATATGAATTAACATGGTCAACACTGCTGTTTTAATACCTCCACTCTTAAATACTTCCTTAGAGCAACACTTATTTCAAGTACAGCTGCTCTTTTGAGTAAAAGGGAAACGACTCTACTTACAGCTTAAGATTACACTTGATTACGACATGGCATCTTAAATTTTCAAACTTAAAATTTCGGTTTTCGGAAGGAATGTCTTGTAGTCCAAGAACGCTCGTTCTACTTCATTAATTGAAAGATATTTAAGAGCAACAATAAGTGACACATCAAGCTGACGGTCATCTACAGACAGTCAATGTGAATGCTGAGTTTCACAAACACTCACCATAGCAGCTTAACCACTGTTTTTGTTCAACACTATAAATATAGCTTCTCTGGGCATAATTTTATTTCGGAGTGAGTCCACCAGTATTTCGTGGATCCAAACTTGGTATGTACATGAAATATACATAATTACGACCAAATTTATACTAATTTTACATAGAAACCGAAATTTCGGCGGGACTCCGGAGCCCCTGAACTCTCCCCGCTGCTACGCCCAGGTATACAAAATCTTCAAGAATGCTCAGCACATGTCTTATATCAACTATTATTTTGATGTTTGTTTTTAGTGGCTTTGGCTCTAAAATATGCAAGGTGCTTATATAAATGATTCATATATGCATTTGCATGTGTAACATGCATTTCCCCCAAAACTCGTTGAAATATGTATTTGCATATTCAATATGCAAAATGCACAACTATCCGAGCCCTACATATAACATACAAACCTTTTATGCTAACTCTCTTTTACTAGGGTATCTTTCATATATTCTAGGGCACTTAAATAGCCATCTCACCCACGTAGCAATTTTGACCTTGCTCAAAAGTAAATTAAGTTTACCTTGGCAAGTGAGAGCACATAATGCAAGCTTAGCATATTAACCCAAAATGGTTGAATCAAGGTTGAATCAAGTAATCTAGTTTACACAAATTAAGGTTGAAATAGTCTTGACAGCACAAGAAAGAAAAACATAATGTAATTCTAAGGAACAAAAAAAGAAAAACGTTGCCCTAGGTGGGAATCGATCCGAGGACCCGAGGTACTCCAATCCGATGCTGTATGCACCAGACTATGGAATCGCACACCGTATATGTTTCCAAGAGCTATACAGTTAGTTCATGAGATCGCTGTAGTTTCCCTGTAGTAAAAGGGTGGTAGTTGGCGAAGAATAGCATACGGCGAAACAGTCCAGGCACGTGATGGGAGATGGGACTTCATTGTAATTAGACAACAGTAGAAGGGCACGTAACAAAATTCAACCGAATTTCAAGTTTGTTAAGCTTCCTCGCAGAACTACTTGTTTCATCAATCTTGAATTAGGTTAGTTAAAACAACTAAGCCACTTATGTTGCTCCAACAAGTTTGTTTCATGCTTGTTAATTAAGTTCTACACAATATCGAGTTTGACAATCTGAAAACAAGTGACTGACAACCTTGTTGCAAGCTGGCATGCTATGTGTTTTATTACCCTTGCTAAAATTTCATACGAAAACATATCCATCATGGAACGTAACACTATAGGGAAAGTATCGATCTCTATCTTCCGTTTTGCCCGCCTACGAAGAAAAAGGGAAAGCCGCTGCATTAGATGCTTAGCCAAACGTCATAGACACTGTTGCTACATGTTATTTCCTCACTGGGCTACGTTGTGGCTGCACGAGTTGTCTTCTCTCCAGAACACTGTCAAAGAAAGCATATTTTCTTCTCCGCTTGCGTTTTGCTTGACAAATAATGGTGTGCGACTGTGTTGTGTGTTAGCCATAAGAAATAACCATGCGTATGAATATTTTAAAAGCGCATCCGAAAAGTAAATAGTGTGTATTAATTTTATTCAGTCTGATTCCTATTTATCTACGCCCCAAAGTAAACGGAAGAAGTAAAGAAACTGGTTTAAAATTCTACAAGAGAAGATTAATTTAAATCAAATTTTCATTAATTCCGGTGAAACTGAATGTATTTATGCAAATGTGATATAAACTCGTAGAGTTCAATTCCTTTCAAACTAAAAATGATCAAATACGTTAATGATTTTCACTGCATTATGACGTGCAACTTGAAAAAGTTAATGAATTCGAAGACCATTCATATGCAAAGTGAAAACAATGAAATCATTCCCTCCTCTGGCAAAATGAAAGGGCAAAGTTTCATGTTTTAAGGGGAGGACATTGGTTCAACATTTTCTTCTTTCAACATGATAAATATCATGGGGTTACCTATAACATATTCGAAGAAAACAGATAGCCCGCGAGGTCTAATTACTTCGGAAAGGAACTGGGGGAGTGTGACCATACAAAACAGGTATAATCCCTGTTTGTGTGGGGAAGTGTTCCTAGAATATTCCTTGTTCAGAGATTCTGACAGTCATCCCTCCAAATTATTGAGCACTCCTCCCAGACTTTTCCTTATAGAAACCTTCGAAACTCTGCTTAGCCCCGCCTTCCACAATCTTTACACCATCGGAGACTGCTGATTTAAAATTCGGAGATCCGCCAATCTGTTTAATGTTTCCAATAGCATTTCTCAGTTTCACCTACCGAACGGCTGTACCACAATTGGTATAGTGTTGGCTTAGCATTTGGAAGGTTCTGCGATCAATCCTAGACAGAATTTTCCATGGCTTTTCCTCAACACACCAGTCAATTGCCGAGATGGTACCTTCAAATTACATCTTGTCCTACTTCCTTCTAATATCCTCTACCCTATCTTATCCGGCCTGAGCCAAATTTGCAAAAAGGCTATAAATAACTTCAAATTCTCACTCAGTTTCACCAGTCGAATGCTGAATCATACTTTCAGTTATATCTCGAGCTAATACCTCGCTTCAAAAGTGGACAATGTATTGAAGTGTAAGTATTCTGGTATCTACGGTCAACAGCCATCACAGGTCTGACCTATAAAATACATCGGCGAACACAAATTCAGATAAAAAGAGCAGATAAGACGAGAGCGGATATGAGCAATATTATAGGTATGGTGATCATATTTTCTCAGTCAAAATTCGGGACAGGTCTTATCAAGATCTAAAGACCTCTCCCTTCTTTTCTGAAGATGGTTTGAGTGTCAACCAACGAAAAAACTATTCAGGCATAAATTTATCTAAAAGTTGCGTTTTATTAAAAACTACTTCCTCTTTAAAAAATAAAAGTAGTACCAGTTTTAGTTTAATTTTCGGGTGCTGAACCGTTATAACTTACTTGCTATGACATTTGTTAAGATGCAATAACTTATGATTTAAATTATTATAAGTAAGCTATTATTAATTAGTTCATCATTGATTAACGCCCAAGAGCACTACAGTGAAACAAATGTAAAATTTATTTCAAATGTCTCTATTAAGTTAAACTGTATCGCACTTTTGTTTAGGAAATTCGGGACTTTTATTATCTTTTTCCTGCCACAACCCTAAAATTCCGGACTTCCTTGGAAACTAATAACAACACACAATACATCTTATATCGAAAACACGATTTAAAGAAATGATCATTTTGCCACACTCACAAACAACAGAGGGGAGACACTCACAGAGGGAGAGAGGGAGAGGGAGAAAGAGTGTGAGAGAGTGGAGAGGAAAGTTGGCAACACCGTGAGCGCCTCTCCTCTCTCTCCGCTAGCCAAGCCTTAGTTCCTTTCCTCTGCCGTTTCTACCCGGATCCATTCTTTCACAAATGAAAATATAGTTCCATGACACAACTATACTTGAAACCAACTATGTAATAGTGCTTCTAATGAGTATTAAACATTCAAAAATATTACGCGTAACACTGAATTAGTTCAGGACAGCGGTTGTTCAAGTGGTTGATTTCAGTGTACATGGTCCCGGATCCACATGCAGTGGGGGATCGATTAAACTAGGTGGTTCGCAGTCCATGTTGACAAGAACTGTAGGCTGGTGAACTATTTTAAGACGTCAATAACTAAAATAAGTTAATTTAAGGTATAAGGCAGCAGTTTCGCCATGCTAAGCTTTAACTTTTTTTTTTAAAAAAAAAGCCAAAGTAGTTTGCATCAAGATGGTGCACTTATACGATAGAGTGATATTTTATTAATCGAAAAAATATATTAAGATTTGAATATAATTATCAGCGGACCACGAAGAAGAAAAGAAAAGCCTTGCAAAACATTATACACGCAATCTCGTCACTCTGTTTTCGAATTTATTTGCATATATAAAACAGGAACAAATTGTGTTACACCCCATGTGTATTACTTGTACAATGATTAATGAACTAGAAACAACTATTTGAACAGTTATTATTGAATTATTTAAGCTTTTCACCTCGAATAGTAGTTAAGTAAGAACTTTGTTTTTAAGTAGTTTTTTCTCATTTCTACTGGAAAATAAAATCATTTTGTAACTAATTCGGTTTGGGAACATAAAAAATATGATAAAAATAAATATCATCATTGACTTACGCAAAATACATTTTAAGGTGATAAATACTGTAACGTCCAAAATAATCTTTACAAGGTAATTAACTCGGAATTTTTTTAAAAGATATTTTCAGGTGATTATTAGTCCGTTCGTTTGAAACAATGTGTTATTTTAAAACCAAAGAATAAAAAATTATCAAGTTTAGGTTACGAGAAACACATTAAATGATCGAAAAGTCACCATGTTGAATCCAATATTGCCGACTAATATTCATACAGAAGGCATAATTCGCCCAAACAAACGTATTTCGACTCAGAACGGTGTGCATGTATAATTGGTTTCAATGTATTTTCTACCCGCACGATTGTACTTCAGCGGTTCCATGTATTCGAGCTATTTTCGGCCACCATCATGAAAAATGACATTTTCCCTATAACTTCGGTATTTTGGGGAATATCTCGACCAAACCTGCAAGTTTCGACTCAGACTAATTTAAATATATTTAATTCATTTTTAAATGTATTTAAATGGTTTTCATGTATTTTCGGTACCACCGGTCGCCATACTGAAAAATCGGACTTTTTCCTATATCTTCGGCGTTTATGGGAATATTTCAACCAAAATATTTAGACTCCGATACATGTACTTGAATGTTTTTCATTCATTTTGGTTCAACCGACCGCCATCTTGAAAAATATACTTCGGCGTTTATCAGAATATTTCAACCAAACCAACATATTTCGACTTAAAGCGATGTAAATGATTTAAATTTATTTTCGGTACCGTTGGATTCGTCATGATCAGAAACAATGAGGAAACTATGAATGTGACAGAGCTTAAGCCATATACCATTATATTCATAATGGTATGAAACCGTGGAATAATCTACAACTTTGACCCTAAAATTGGTAGGCCATTTCTATTAATAGTCGCATGGTATTCTCCATTTGTGCCTCTCCTAGATCTCAGAAACTACAAGTCCGACAGAGATGGTCTATACACGGTTAGATTTCTCATGTTCTGCAACTTTGAGGAAAACAATGAATGTGACTCTAAAACTGGCAGGTCCTTTTCAATCGCTTAGTATTCTCCATTTGTGCCCCTACGAGATTTCAGTAGCCACAAGTTCGACAGAGATAAGCCATACACCGTTGGAATAGTCATGAACACCGGTGGGAAAATCTATGACTGACTCCGAAACTGGCAGGCCCCGGCATTCGCTTCGTAACTTCCATTTGTGCCTATGATTTTTACTCTTTCTTTTGGATACGTTATGAGATAATTTTAATTTATACGGGGGCGCTTTGGTTTTGTCTACAATAAAAGCATTACATTACTTAGCTTGTTTTGAAATCTCTTGAAACACACAACACGGAATTTCTATTTTCTGCCAGATAAATATCTCAAAGACTGTAAGCGACTCTTTGGCGATGACGAAGAATTTAGTGTAGTCATGATACGCAAACGAACCAGTCAGTCTTTGAAGGGTTGGTTGGATGAAAGCGAGCAAAAGTATTGCAAGCGACGTTCACTGGATAATAACAAGGTTCGCCTTCAAAGAAAGTTAATCAAGGTAGACGGAGACAAGAAACTGAACAACGGATACACTTCTTAATAGATTCGTTTTTCGCAATATCCGTCTCCCTACCAAACAGGCAAACCATCTTCTTCTGATAGGAAATTTCTAGCTCTACGGTTCTGTTGATTTTTTTTTTTTCAAAAAACTCAAAGACTTTCAAAGGAAGTTTTCTTTAAAACAGAAAGAAGTGTCATTTCCTCAATGAAAAATTACTCGCTTCGCCAAATTCTATGCATAAATTTCCTTTGGCGATTCACTTATTTACAGAGGCTACTAAACAAATGTAATTGATTGAGAATAGAAGAAGAAGAGAATTTTTAAAAGCCATGCTAGATTATTTTCCTCAAATTGACAGAACAGACTGATTTAATATCTTGTTCATTAAATGTACATAGACTTTATTTGAAGCATACAGTCAGTATATTAATGCGGTGTTCGTTAGTAGCTGGTTCAGTGTAGCATGCAACCATTAAGACTGTTATTCAGAAAACACAGTTTTAAGAATCAGGAGTAGAACCATCGAATTAAACACTTCACCTATACTAAGAATAGTTTCCCATGGAACCAAAAATATTTTGAAGAATGTTGGAAGAACTACTTTGTGAACGCTGAATTCAGTGAAAGCGAATCATTTTACTGATAACTAGAGATTATATAGGTAAAGGTGGGGGAATACTATGCACATAGATAATATTGCGCAGGCATTTTTTTCACACTATTTAATAATTTATTTTGCATTGTGTAGTGTTCGTTTCTTGTGGCATATTATTCAATTACTTCAGCGAGGTGGTGACATTTTGTCGTCACTAGTAGGTGTGTTATCGAGTGCTATGTTATTTTGCATGATGTACTTGTTATTTCTGTGATTCGCGGGAAGTGCGCCTGTTCAACAACAAATTGGAAGAGAAGCCAACGCAAATTAGTGTGTATATATTTGTGTATAATTTGATGCCAATATTGACTCATTTTCTGTGTATATCATACGGTTATACATTGCGTTTTAAGTTCAAAGTTTGTCGTGGGGTGATTTGGCGCGCACGTACTTACTGCGCAATATTCCCCTCCCCCTCTATGTTATCATTATAATCACTTACCACATTCTTCGTATAGCTAAAATGCATAGCCTACCTTTTTACTTTCTAAAATAATATTGTATCGTATACAGAAAGTATACTGTTATTAATCTGTTTTATAGCAATCAGTATTTTATGTTTTGTTGCTTTTAAAAATATGGTAATAATACTAAATATGGTTTTTTTGAATAACATTTTAGAACTAATAAATAGTTTGACTTAAATCAATGCTCCTTATACTTAGGATATACTTTCGAGAATACGTACTAAATCTAAAATCTTAATTCGAACATCATAGCCTGATTTTGTGAAGGAAAAATGTTAAAGTTTTAGATGAACCATCTAGGGTAAACCTATCTTTGGCTTTTGAAATACGCGCAGAATAACCTCACGCTACGCGCAATAAACCCCTCAGGATGGGTAATATTGCGCAAACGTTATGTCTAATATAATTAGTTATTTCTCGAAACTGAATAGCAACAATGACATAAAATAGGGTTTATATTGAAGCACAAAGTTCAAAAATTACAATCATGTAGTTGCCATTCTTTATATGCACAATAGTAAGGTGCTGTAAACAATAATTCCTCACGCACCTTCCCACATTATTGTATTGAAGGATAGTGTTTTCTTAGTTTTTTGTGCCTCTTTTAAATAGTGCTGAATATCGTTCTGTAACACTTTCTTTAATTATATTTCCACAATTTTCTAATTTGAATATGTTTGGCTCTGTTCTGGGGTATGGAATTGTAGAAATTTGAGGCAACAAACTAACACAGAAGTTTCAGCTATACGCAGTGAGTTTCAGCAAAACTGAAATAACTCCGCATATAATTATATAGTAAATAATAATATGTCTGACCACGTACCTGTAAGTAATCAATACAATATGCACTTTTCTTGAGACTTAGAACTTAGTCAATGGGATAAGGAATGACTCTATTATATGTTCAAACTGGCAGTTAGGATAATATATCATAATATTTATTGAACAAAAAATAAAAACTGGTTTTGATGTTGAATCTATTGCTTGATGAAAATTTGGGGTTAATGAATCGATTACTTAATTTAACTGTGAAGTCTGGTATTAATAACTGTAACTGATCATCACTGGAGTTATGTTAATATAATTTGGACGAACCAGGCTTTTTCGTGAAACTTCTTATCGGATATAAAATAATTACGTATATAACTGAATGTCAGAAAGAAGGAATTTCTCACCTACAAGCGGTTTATTTGATTGATGACGTTCAGGGCTTTAACTTACGGTACGAAGCCGCGATTCACCTCGTGAACTCAACCTCAGCGGTTTATCTGATTGATGACGTTCAGGACTTTAACTTACGGTACGATGCCGCGATTTACCTCGTGAACTCAACCTTTTCGCTTATTTTACTAGGTACGCCAGCGACTGAATGCAGACAGTAATATATTAATCCTTGAAAAGTTTACGAAATGAGAACTGTATTAACAATGACAACTAACGGGCTGAAAAAACCCGCAAGATACAACGCAGCCCTCTCGTTAAGAACCTTTTTTAACACAGGATCATTTTCCTGTAAGCCACGATATATTCTTATTTCTTTTTGTTTACTAAAAATACTTTCTACGGACGTAAAGAGATCATTTACAACCTGTTGTACATCCCAACCATCGAACGTAGAAGCGTGAATTTCTCCAGCATTCAGGAGAGGATTATATCTTTTTTACTAAAGAATTATTCTCCTTTAGTTTACATTTTTTTTAACGCTTCTTATAGTAACGAAGAACCCTTCCCGAAAATTGTCTAGGCTGCTGTAGAAAGTTATTGTACATTTCCTACTTTCGCAATGAAGTTCGTACGAATACTATTTTTGAAACGAAGATATCGGAGAAAAACACTTTGCATTTCTGACTATTAATACTAACATTCCCGCGAAGCGGGCGTGGATAGCTTAATCTTTTCGCTCGACCTCTCTGTGGGGTCTCCGAGGGGTTTCTCTGATGTCTCTGTGGGGTTTCTCTCAGTTTCTCTATATACCTACTTTAGAGGATACGGTCTTGGTCACAAAGACATCAAAGAATTGAGAGAATCCGTCTCACCACCTGTAGTAGTCTATCTGCTGACCCTGTAAATACTGACCTGTCAAAAACAGAAACAGAAATACTAAGATAACATGGCGCCTCCAAGAACGCCAAGTGAGTGAGCCGCCATCCACTGGCTACTGCGACTCTCCTACATGCAGTCATACAACCACAGGCCATGGCGCGGGTGTGGATGCTATGGTTTCTATCTTGACGAAGACATTTACCGCGTATCGGTTCGTGTATAAGAGAAGAAAGAAGGTGAAACAAGAAGACAGGGAAGCGCGAGAAGAGTTTTCTTGAAAGAGGGGGAAAACCAGAATATACATTGCTGTATATTCCGTAAAAACCCCTTAATCGGTTCTAACTACTCATTTATTTACCTGGTAAACCACACTTGCTCAAGGGGTGGGAAAACCCAGGTAAAGTCTGTAATGAACTTATCTGTTATGCATCCATTTTAATCGGTTGCCCTTTCTTTATACAGAATCCAAAACAACTCGACTCTCACGTAAGTTTGCCATGGGCCCGCAGGGCCACCAGGGCTGGACATCTAGCCATCAAAAGCAAACCGTCACTATGTTTAAATTAGAAATTTCCCGCACTAAAGCCAGCCAATAGAATTTAAAAACTAGAGCAGCGCGGTAAAAAGCTTGGTCGATCACTTTGAAAATAAAGATTTTGGATACAGAGCAGAAATAGGCTTCACAGGCTACTCTAAAGAAAGATTAAAATCTATATTAGAAGACAGGGCGTGCATCTTCTATGAAGTACACAATAAATCTGCAAGCAAGGATAAAGATGTAGCTGGAAATGAAACTAAATTAAATTCTAATCAAACCTCTATTCAATCGAAATCAAATGAGCAATGTATAAAATTGACAGGACCTAACAAAAAAATCATTGTAATTATCAAAAAGATGAAACCAGAGTTAGCCAATCCATTTAATTTTGAAGAAATTATTTCTGAAAAACCAATAAAAATTAACTATACAGCTTTTCCTACTGAGCGTTACAACGGCACAAGATTACATTTTGACAGTTTAGAGGACAAAACGAATTTTTTTAAACACTTTAAGGAAAAAGATTTTGGCAGAGAAGCTACTTTTCTTGCTTTTGACAGAGAAATCACTTCACCTCAGAAAAGTAAAACTACTACCTCCTTTACATGTGGTTAGAAATATCTCTACAAATGTTGACACGAATTTGCTAAAACAAAAATTAATAAAAGAGAAACTTCCTATCACAGGCTTAAGTCGTATTAGAAATGACAACGGTCCACTTCTGATGATCAGATTGTTTACCAAAGACCCGAATTTAGTTAACTCTCTGATTACACATGGTTTAACTATAGGAAGAAGCAGATATAGAGTGGAAAAATCTAGAAATTCAGTTAGACCTTATCCATGTGGCACCTGTATGTTATATTATAAAGAGAAAAAATGCTCCAATGTACCACATTGCTACAAGTGTGGCCAAGAACATTTAAATTATAAATGCACAACCATTCCAAAAAAGGATTACTGTGCCACATGTAGAAAACAGGGACACATAACTGCAGCGGCGAACTGCCCCCAAAGACCACTCCGTAATGAAACATCTAACAATAACAAAGTCTATAGAACCGGTGACTCCTTCTCACTTTCATCACATACACAAGAGGAATTTCAAGATACTTCACATTCAAATACAGACAACAATGCAATTCAAAATTTGGAATTGAAATTTCAAAACATTCTGAATAATCTCACTAACTACATGTTAAAATTGATGTCGACAGTTCTATCAATCACTCTAAATTAGGATATTCAACATATTCAAAGCGCCATTAACCAGGTCTCAGAAGAATTGTTCCAGTGCCGTCTGAACATTATCAAATCGGTGGATAGTTACATATACATTGGGATTGAGCCTTTTACAAAATATAAAAAAGTAAATAACAATCCTGACGATGCCGAAGTCAATTCACAAGAGCTCAGTAATTAACAAATGTCATCACAATCCAAGTAAAAGGCAACGTTGGAATTCTGGAAACTATACACGGCGGGCTGTTTATTCTCAAAAATTAAGAAGTGATTAGGAAATGCATAAATAATGAACAATAAATAGATAATATAAATACAAAGATACATATTTCTAAATATATCCCAAAATCTTTTTCACTCACTGACCTTCCCTTAATTCAAACTCTCAATTAATTATTTAATTAGCAAATATATTTTAATAACCGACTTATATTAATTAATTAATCTGTGCAATTCGTTAGGTAAATTCTATAATTAAAAGTAAAACCTTTTGTCCACTTCCAGACCACACATTTAAGAACAACAGCTATCTCAGATATAGGCCATTGTAGCTTAAATCTAGTGGATTTTCTGGGGTTTTGCGATGGTGATGGCTTTTGGACTACGTGCGGATCTGATTCAATTTTTCAAGGACGAAAGTGGCCTAAGTGGCCAGAAGTCCAGCCTGGTGGCCCTGCGGGCCCATGGCAAATTTACATGCAGCCGCTTCTGGAACAACGGTTAGTTGATAACAAAGGGAAAAAGTTCTCCTGTGAATCGAAAAAAAAAAGTATGGGGAAAAAAGATACAAGTTATAGACATGCAAAATACAAGGATATACATACATGAGGCAGATTACAAATTTACAATATAAATTATTTATACCAATCTTGCGCAAGATCACACTTACACACATTCATACTTGTACATATTTAATTAATTACAATTAATTCAGCAATGAGGAAATAATTACTCCATTACAATAGTCATTGGCAACCTCTTGTCTAAGTATACGCAACAAGAAATGAATAATGCGACTGAAGGAAGTAAAAAGGAAACTAGAAGCTAAAAAGGAAAATATATGAAACAGTAGAGAATAATGGAAGAATTGATGTGCTGTATGTGGGAAGTATTGGAAATGAGGATGTGAAATGCCGAAAAGAGATAAAGATAAGAATAACAATGGCGAAAGATCTATTCAATAAGAAATAGAATGATGATGAATAAAGAGTTGAGCTATAGATTGATAAAATGCTTTCTTAGGAGAATTATGGATCAATGCAAGTGACCTTTCCCGCCTTTTTCGTTTTACGTCAATTATTCAAATTTCAGGGCAGGTGAACAGAGATTAACTTTGATCCATGAAAATTACTTTCTGTTTACCTCCAATGAAATTTGAAAAATTGACGTAAAACGGAAAATTAGGGAAAACCAACTTGCATTGAGCCTTATATTAATTAAAAAGGGTGACAGGTCTTATACGCTTGATTCTATTACAAAAGCACACAGTAAGCCTTACCGTTTCGGTTCACCTTCTGGTGCTTATTATGAACTGATAGAGATGTTTACCGTTTCGTTTGAGGAAGCTGTTATTAGAATACCGAAATTCAGGGTGCGAATTACGGCCGCGGATGGGTGGGTGGGGGGACAATCCCGCTCTGGAATGTATTTATCCCTGGCTGCTACCAGGTGTATGCATAAGTAGTTTCCGGTTTAACTAAGAGATAGCGCCAGCGAAAAGTACGCAGCGTATTCATTTGACACATACGTCATTTTGTTCGTCTGACATTGACACACACAAGTTGAGTCCGCCAAACACTAGCGTCTTTGCTTTATCGTTCAGTGATCATGTCGAAGTTTGTGCCTGAAAAAGAACATTTGCAGCACGCATTGCTTTTCTTATTTAATCAAAAGAAAAAGGCTGTTGAAAGTCATCTTGTGCTGGTAGAAACATATGGTGAACACGCTCCATCGATTAGAACATGTGAGACATGGTTTCGACAATTTAAAAGTGGTGATTTCAATGTGAAAGACAGTGCGCGCTCTGGTAGACCACAAAAGTGCGAAAACGAGCAATTGTAGGTGTTATTGGAAGATGACCCAACTCAAACTCAACAGCAATTGGCAAAAGCATTATGTGTGTCACAAGAAACAATCAGCAGACGTTTACGAGCAATGGGGAAGATCAATAAACTGGGTAAATGGGTCCCACACGATTTGAATGAACGTCAAATGGAAAATCGCAAAGTCACTTGTGAAATGCTGCTTCAACGCCACGAAAGAAAATCCTTTTTCTATCGAATTGTGACGGGTGACGAAAAATTGATTTATTTTGAAAACTCGAAGCAGAGAAAATCGTGGTTTTCACCTGGCGAAGCCGGTCCTTCAACACCAAGGCCAAATCGCTTCGGCAAGAAGACCATGCTTTGTGTCTGGTGGGACCAGAGCGGTATTGTGTATTATGAACTCTTGAAGCCGGGCGAAACCGTTAATGCACAACGCTATCGCCAACAAATGATTAATTTAAATCACGCATTGATCGAAAGACGACCGGAATGGGCCCGAAGACATGGGAAAGTGATTGTGTTAC
>JAGDQP010053061.1:1962-13641 GCA_022664845.1 Lepisma saccharinum | reverse complement strand
ACATGTTTAGGGGATCCAGACGACTGCCTACTGGGACCATGTATTAGGACGTCCCTGACTCTGTGCTTACTATTTACGTAGGTAACTGAGTTACTTTTGATGGGGTCCTGGGCTACAGCCCATTTAGCCCATACGTTAATCTTGCTCTGGTCGGAGTCATCGTACGATCACCTATAAATCCTAAGGTCCATTACACTACAATATCTTCCCCTATCTACTAATACGTGATCGATCTGGTTGTGTGTTTTGCCATACATCTGGTTGTGTTTCTTTGTATTCAAAGTGCCGAAATCGCAAAATTTGTTAGCCATAAGCCATTGTTGTTGCTGGCTTCTGGAAAACTTGATTTGCCTATAGAAGGGTTATTTCTTTTCCCCCTACCTAGCTTTGAGTTGAAATCTCCCAACATAATTTTCATGTTATACTGCGATAGTCGGTCAAACAACCTTTCAAGCTCCTCAGAAAATTTATCTTTGTGGTTAGCATCAGCGTCTTTGGTCGGAGCATGAAACTTCATTAAACCCATGTTGCATTAACGTATCGTATCGTAACGTAGTATAGTCTTTCGTTTACGAATTCTATACAGAATCTGTGTATTCTGAATGGATGAAACTGTACCGTTCTTAATGAGAAATTTTTGTTCCAAAACGGCATGACTGATTGTCATCGTAGTAGAAAGTGTAAGGGAGTCCGGGGTTGGTTGTTACAAGTAGTTTTGCGAACTGGTAACAGATAGCAGCAGCTGCTCACGTATCGTGGCAATTTACTTTACTTGGCGCCTTTGTATAACAGGAGACCAAAATCTGTGTGGGAGCACATTCACGTGGTAAGTTGAAAAATGTACTTTTCGCATTTATTTGAAAATTTTGAACACCAGGTTCTTTTCGTGTCTACAGAGTAAGTTTTGGAAGACTATATTTTTAAAAAATAACGTTAATTATCCTATGTGTTATCTACAAAATAGTGTGGAAAGCTATTAGGTTGCTGCCGTTTTTACCGGTTTGTGTACTTGGTAATGGAATGGCTGTACATGGGGCTGGTTATTTCAGTGCCTGTGGGGCAAGTTATTACATGTAACAACCAACCCCGTTGTGCCTTGTGTTATAGTTATAGACACGAGACTCGTTATATGCAGACAACAATAATAAGTTACAATAAGAATGTCAATGTCCACTTCTGAAGTGACTGTCACCTCATTGTCCACTTCTCAGTGTCAGGGACTTTCAGGGATTTCCACCTCACAGTCCACTTCCGAAGATCAAGTACCTTCAGGGTTACAACCTCACAGTCCACTTCTCAGGGTCCTTTCGGAATTGTTGCGAGGCATACTATCTTGACTTCACAATAAACACTTCTTGCTCAAGTTAAGATCAGCCCAGCGGACATACGACCTGTTCCAAAAGCATCAGCACGGAAGAGAGAAGTGAAAGGTCGTAAACGTAGAAAATCAAATATCCTGACAGACACGCTAAAGAGAAATGAGTTGAATCTGGAGCAAGAAGAGAGAGCAAAGAAGAAGCTTCCTTTGAAGACTCATCCAACAGCAAAGAAAAAGTTATTTCCTAATAAGGGGCACTGCAGTCGCAAAGATGAATCCTCTTCATCCGATGAAGAGGAGACATTCTGTATCATGTGTTGCGACACATGGAAGAACTCTCTGCCAGAGAAGAAAGTGGATTCAATGCATACAGTGCACGAGATGTCCTCACGAGAAGTGTGTTGGTTCTCGACCTTCCTGGGTTTGTGTAAATTGCATGAGTGGTGAATCGAGTTCGTAAAAATAGCAAGAGTAGGCCTCCTGGATATGAATTACGTCTAAAAGCCTATTGATAAGCTAATGAAGCAGCCTGTTAGAAATAGAATTGTTTCCATTGTAAATGTTGACGAGTGTTCAGTTTTTATACATTCTTCTCAAAGTTTTTGGAATCATTTACACTTTTGTAATTCTTAATTTAAGCTTATTTTTATAACATTTGCTATTTGTAGCCTATCGTAAATTTAAAAATAAATTAAAACTTCTTTTCAGTAACATTTGTTAACATTGATTTAATAAACGTTTTTATGTAATGGGTGTAACAACCTGCCCTGCGCATGTAACAACCAGCCCCGCGTCGGGGTAAGTTGTTACACTTTGCATGTCTTGAAACTTTTTAACTACCCACTTCTTCTTTTAAGATAGGAAACAACTTTTTTTGCTGTTAGATAGAAGACAGTACAGAGTAAATACGCATCTAAAAACAATTTTTACATCCACAAAATTTACGAACATATAAACTGATCAATTGAAAATTGTAACAACCAACCCCCGGTCTCCCTTATATTTTCCCTGTCGAATGGTATCTTGAACATCTCACCAAACCTCTTGAATCGCTAATTTATCTTCTGTACTTCTTACTTTCGCGTATCATCACATAAAAATGCCCACTTCTTCGTACGTTACACGTCCCTATTCTAAAGTCTTTCCTGATCCTGTTCTTCGAGCCCCCCCTTAAAACACTCCCTGGCCGGAGAAAAAAATGGGGATTAGTTTACCTCCGGAATATTTTATTCCAGGAAAATCCACAAAACCAGGTTTACTGTTTCTTGAAATGGTTTACCGGTGTAGAGTTGTCAGCTCTACGACCTCATAGTAAGGGCAAACATTCAATGCGTTGTCCTCTGTCCATCTCTGAGCTTTGCCGATGTCATTCATCTTCAGCCTCAGGGTGGTAGTGATGGAATATTCCCGATACCCACGATATTTAGTCGGCATTCCCTTATCCACTACCTGGGGAGGTACCTAGTAGGAAACCAGTAACTCAAGGGAAGTACTGAATACTGAGAACAGTGAGATAGCAAAAATGTAGTGCCTTTATCGATAGTTAAATTATAGTTGAGATGTACTATTTCAAATGAGAATATCTCAAAGATAGAAATAGTTGAAGGTGAAAATTGCCCGTTTGGGCTTTGCCAAATAGTAGTATTTAAGAATTCCTTTGATTTAGGTCATGTACAAGACTACTAATCACATCACCAAAATAATAGATGGCCTTACACCAGTGCTTTCCAACTATTTTCGTCTCGGGGACCCCAGAAGCATTTAACAAAACTTGGGGGAACCCCTTCTGCCTTGCACGTATTTTAATCAAGACTAGCGAATAATATAAAGTAGTATTGTACGGTAGGTAAACCAATCAGATTCGTTTTCATAAATATCATATTTATTGAGTTTCGCGGAACCCCTAATACTGCGTCGAGGAACCCTAGGGTTCCACGAAAACACGGTTGGGAATCACTGCCTTTGGCAATTTATTAAGTAGTGAATTTCAAGAAAATAAAGCAAGGTATCTTTTCATTTGACAAATATAAAGCATCCAGAGATGAATTCACACTTTACATTTATTATCTGTTGAAATTCGAAGTTTTCAACATATCGTGTTATTCCATGTTCCATTATTTGCTACTTAAGTGAAATTGTCAGACTTTGAATTCAAATAAACCTGATCGTTCTCAAATTGAAGACAAGAGTTAGAAAAAGATATGCTGTCACGATTGAAAGTATAAAATTGCTGACTATGTAAACGGCGAAAAAAAGGAAGCTTCATATCGTGCTCAGTGACATCAAAGATAGAAGATAGAAATTATGGTTGACTGGCACCCTCGCTGTCTTCAATTTTTTCCCCTTGTTGAAAATTGATTTCAATGAAACCACGCCTTTCAAACTACGTCACTATCCATTTAGACTGACAGCCTATCAAACCGAGTAAACCCAGAAAGATACAGGAAAAGACATTTATCTTTCCCAACAAGTAGTAATTTTTCTCATCGTTCGATATGACACGAACCATTAGGTATTCAAGTAATGTATTATTTTCCTTCATTTCAGACACTGGCGTCACTCGCGACGATATATGCAGGACAATGACATTGTAAGTAGTATGTGTGGCGGACAGGAGGAGACAGTACCACACACACACACACATACACACAAACACACATAATATGATTCTATATGTGTCACTTTATGTCACGCCAGTATTTCAATTTTGAAAGTATTTCATTCAGTGAAGCGATCTTTCTTGTTTCCTCAAAGGGGAAGGGGGAGGGACATTCGAGAGACACTTACCATGCAATAAATAGTATCTGCGTTCCAGTACCACCGGTGAACGACGTGGAAGAACTCTTTATTGACTTCTTTTTGTCCTATAACTTCCTATTCTTTTTCTCTAACGAAAACAATGGACACCTTGCAGAAAAAACAGACACGTTGAATTAATTATTACTTGTTTCTAAAAGACCGAAATTGTTGGGCTTATTCGTATAGTTTTGAGCACACTATTGTGCCGTGACAAGAGCAGAGGCGTAACTACATTTTATCCTCCCCCACAAGAGAATACCCAAGGCCGGAGGTCGATTCGGTTCATTGAGAGGCAAAGGTGATGCCCTGTGATCCCCCCCCCCCCTTGGAGGATCGGACTCCCGCATAGCGCCATAGTAATTACGCTTCTGGACTATAGTACAAATAAGAAGTATAAGTACTGAGAAAGTTACGGAAGTGAACTGCAATAAACAATGAGTTAGCGAAAGCTAACTAGCAGAACTTTAGTAAACTATTTTGTTTGCGCCATTTTAGTAACTTTTAACATCGGTCGGAACGATTATACAAGTGTAATGCTTGTTAAAGTCCACTAACATTAATCCAGGCTGGATTCGAACCGCGACATTAGAGAAACTAACTTAACGGCTTAGACCATACGACTACCTCAGTTCGTTAAAGCTATTTAATAACTGATGCTGCAGTGCAAGTAGACATTTTCGCCATGCAAGGAGAAACTACACCTTGTCCCTTACTGATTGAATTTAATTTTGGTGTTATAGAAGCACGTTTTCAGTGGTTGAAGATGATACACGGAAGTGCGGGAAAATAACCCCTATTGTCGATATTGAAGCTTCTTTGCATTATCGCTTCCACATGAAGGGAAAATTGAGTCGGGTACCGAAGTTCCTTGTGATGTTTATCTTTTAAAGGGCTTCAAGAACTTTTCCAAATACGTGTGAAACGATTTCCTCCTTATGCAAAGTGTATAACAGATTACCTCAAGGCAATATGCGCTAAAAATGCACTCCACCATTGATTTTCAATTGTTTTCAGAATTGTATTACAATACTCTCCAAATTAATCTATGAAAGTTTTCAAGCAACATTTTATATGCTTCAAAATTAATACACGAAACACAAAATAGTTTTATAATGTGAGTGACATCTGATTTTCAGCAGACATACGTTAACATGCCTCAGTCACACCAGGCAAGTGCCGAGATGGCACAGCTATAGACAAATGTATTGTTGCATGTCTTTAGAGAATATTTCCCAAATTCCCAGCTATTTCTCTCGAAAAGGGAAAATTCGCGTAGTAGAGAACAGTTCCCTGACTTAAAAAATATAAACATAATCCGACGTTAAAACGCAAAAGAGGACAATTAGGATAGACATTGTAATTGTGTTTACAAATAAATATCGAATTACAAGCTAAAGAGAAGATTTTAAAATAATAATAATAAGTTAAACACGTACTGTGATGTCAGTTCATATTCTTAAATTGAAAGCAAGTATAATAAAGAGGCTTGCTTGCTAGTTGTTTAATAGGGTGGATATCTGGCTAACTCGCGGACTCATATTGAAGTTTTATTTTGTCAAGGGTTCAAATCCTGGTTGTCGATAATATTTTTTCAATCGTAAATTAATATTGATAATCTTCACTTTATTATTTGTTTGTTTGATATTTCATCCACGGTTTATATTTTCTATAATTTACCACCAATGCAGCAGACTTTGCAAAAAGCTTTTCACTATTACTAAGAAGGCAAAATATCATCAAAACTGAAGTAAAATTAAAAAGAACAGACAGCGTAAAGTAATATCTATATGCCTAAAACATTCAAGAATCAAACAATTTACTGAGTATTATTCTTAATTCAGCACTAGGTGTTGTAGATTCAAATGAAGAGATGCTACAATGTTTTATAGACAGAAATCACCGTGTTGATTAATTCTTTGGGAATTAATAAAAATTAGACAAGGAAAGGTTGTGTTTTCAATTAACATTGATTTTCTCATAAGCGAGGTTCACTTCTGAGTTTTAATCCCTTAAATAAGAACGAAAATTTACTTTAGGAAAATTATTTTCTGCGCATCAAAACTTTAAGATTTTGTGAGCAACTGTAAAAAATTTAATGGAAGTATCTTGAAAACTTCGTTTTTACAGGACTCTTTCTCAGTTACACGAAGAAATAAACAGTCTGTATATATGGACTGGGAGTCCATGGTTTGGGACATCATAGGACTATCAGAAGTGTAAAGGAAGAATGAAGAACCGTTAAAACTACCGTCAGGGCACACGTTCGACTTCAAAGTAACAGAAAATGGAAAACCGACAGTCGTTGGCTTTATAATAAATAAAGATCTGAAAACACGGATCACGGAAATTGAAGAAATTTCAGATAGAATCGCACGGGTAGTAACAATAAACAAGAGACACAGTATAGAAATTATACAGGTATATGCTCCAACAACGTCACATCCGGAGGAGAAGGTCGAAGGCCTATACGAGGAGATACAGAAGATTGTGAATAGCAGCAAATCACATTAAAAACTGTAATGGGAGACTTCAATGTGAAAGTAGCAACTAAGCAGAGCAGTGACACGAAAGTAGAAAACTAGATTTCGCAAAAGAAACCAGGGAGGAGAAAAGTTAGTGCAATTCTCAGAAGCCAACAGATTGTTAATTTCAAATACATTTTTCAAGAAACCGCCCCAGAGGAAGAGGACATAGGCCCAAATGGGGCTAAAAACGAAATAGGCTTCATTTTATAGAACTGCTGTAGCAATGGGTTTCAAGCTATGTCTAAGTTTGAAGTTAACCGCGCGAAGTTTGAACATAAAAAGAATTCAGACATATGTTTGGTACTTTCTAGATGATATGGAAGACTTCGTTTAAGATGACGGATTTTGCTTCAAGATGCAGATTAGGATTATTGTGGCTACTTCGGTTTGAAAGAGTCTGCTGGAACTACTATTATAGAAGTTAATATATTAACACAAGTGAGTGGTACAGTTGTCTGATGCATGGATAATTTAGTAGCAGTGTTTCCGCTATCATATTGTGTTAAGGCATTATGGTTGCTTATGGTTGCAAAGGTATCAGAAAGCTAGTGAATAACATTGGATGTCTATTTATTAGCTGGTTATAGAAAAGTAACCTACAGCACTTTAATACAGAAGGGAAGCTGATTTCGTATGTATTAGCTTCGATGTGTAATTGTTGTTTGCATTTGTAGTACATTACCTTATGCAACAGATATTAAACCAGGTATTTGATGTTTTACATCTGTGGCAATTAAAGAATCATTGCATTAACTGTTTGTTTCGTTGACTGCTTTATTTGACATGTGCAGATTTAGACTTATTGAATCCAACCCAATTGAGCACATCGAATTATAGATTAAAAATAGTTATATTCGTTTGTCTTAACACTAATATCTTGTCTGTTCCTTAAATATAATACATACACAATTGAAGAGATAAAAAAAGAATTATATGGAAATTATACAAGACTGAACAGTTTCAAAATCTCAAGCGATCGTAGGATGGTGACATGTAAGATGAAACTAAATACTAGACTTAAGAGGAGAAAGTTTATCAGAAGGAAACCGCCAGTTTTGGATCTAGAAAATCCATCGAAAAACAGACATTCGAGATAGAACTAAGCAATATATTCAGTGCCTTGAAGAGTTAGAATACAGAGAAGATATCAGTAACAGAACTAAAATACTGACTGCAATAATAAGAGAGACAGCCAAGGAAATAGGAGACATCAAAAAGAAAGATGAGAGCAAAATCTCAGAAGAAACTAAACTCTTATGGAGAAAAGAAGGGAAATGAAAAAAGAGAAAATTTGCATCAAGAGGATTGAATACATAAAATTAAATAAATATGTAAGGAAGAAAATAAGAGAGGACGTACGGAGATATAACAAAAATCTTGTTAAAAATACAATCGAGGAAAATAAGAGCCTGAAGAAAACTGAATAACAGCTCATGATAGGGGAAAAGCAAATAATCGCAGTTAAGAGATCTGACGGGACCGTAACCAGAAATAAGTAGGAAATTATAAAAATATTTGAAAATTTCTACAGAGAATTTTATTACTTGGATGAAGAACTACGAAAATAAGATTCAGAAGAAAATAATGTTGAAGTTCCAGATGTAATAAAAGAAATGGATAAAGTACTTCGAGGGATGAAGAGCGGAAAATCGCCAGAAGAAGATGGTCTCACAACAGATAAGTTAAATGGGGAGTTAAAAAGATGAAAGAGGAAATTTATAAAATTTTCTCATTGTTCCTGAGGAAGAGAGAAATACCATTAAGTTGGACTAATCCTGTTATTTTATAGTAAAAGAAAGGGGCAAAGAACGCGTCGAGAACTAGAGACCAATTAGTCTACTGTCAGTTCTATACAAAAGTTCGCCGAGGTCATTTTGAATCGTATTGAACGAGACTTAGATTTTAACCAGGGAAGGAGATAAGCCGGATTTCGTCGTGAATTTAGCACATAAAAGCATTGAATGAGGTTATGGAAAGGACTAATAAATATGAACTTCCGCTATGTATGAGATTCATATATTTTGAAAAAGCTTTCGATTCGGTCTCCTTGGCAGCAGTATTTAAATTACTTGAACATCAAGGTATTGAAACTGCATACATCAAGTTACTGCGAAACATTTACTCGACTACTACATCTGTCATAGGACTACATCAAGAGAGTAAAAAAAATCAATTTGGAGAAGGGATAAGTCAAGGAAATTCAATTTCTCCGAAACTATTTTCTGTATTCCTGGAGGGAGTGTTTCAATATTTAAACTGGGCTGAATTTGAAATAAAAATAAATTGCGATTACCTTAATCACCTCCGATTCACTGATGATATATTCATGTTTACATCAAGTGCAGAAAAACTACAAACCAGAACGGAAGAGGTGCGTAATGAGAGTTCGAAAATAGCACTGAAAATGAATTTAACTGAAACAAAAGTAACGTTCAGTCAACATGCTGAAAAGAAGGAAATAAAAACTAGCGAAGAGACAATACTCATAGTTGATGAGTATGTTTACCTAGATCAGCTCAAAACATCGAATGGCAAGTTGACGGATGAAATAAACAGAAGATGTAAAATGGCGAGAAGTTCGTTTGGAAGACTACACTTTACTTCCTAAAGCAATGTGTCTCAAGCTTGAAGTTTATAATCAATGCGTCTTACCTGTAATGATGTACGAATGTGAAACTTGGACATGGAATGCGCAAACGAATCAAAGATTAAGAGTCACACAAAAAACAATGGAGAGATGCATGCTACGAATAAAAAGGAGGAACAGAAAGACAAATTAATGGATTCGCGCACAAAAGAAAGGTAGAAGATATAATCAAGACTGTGTAGAAGATGATGTGGAGATAGGCCGGTCACATAGCTAGCCGAACAGATGGAAGATAGACGACGAATAAGCTATATTGGATTCTTCGAGAAAAGAAACGACCGAGACGACGTCCAAATACAAGATGGACGCAATGAAGATGCGTCCAAAAAAGATGAAAGCAGTCTTTTTTCAGGAGCTACATGGATAACGATAGCAGCAGACCGAGTTATGTGGAGAGAAATGGGGGAGGTCTTCCTCCATTAGTGGATAGAAAACGGCTGAATATTATATAATATATTGTATATAAAGAAAGATAGAGAGAGAGAAAGAGAGAGGAGTAGAATTCAGAATAAAAATACTACCATATAGGTAGTATCTTAGAAACAAGAAAGTCATTTTGAAGAAATTTCCAAACGGGATAGTTGTTACGAAGGGAGAGACGTATTGACCAACCTCGATGTAAAATAGATGTATTGAATGTAACACTGTAAATTGTTAAACCGATTTATGGCCTTCAGGAAATTTTGGTTGAGACAGTTTTTCGGTTTGTTTAATATGAGTTAATACTTATCCTCCGGAGGGATTTTATTAGGAAGGAAAATTAATCAGCAGATTGTTGATTGGGAGGGGGCGGGGTAGAAATCCGCCAAGCCCCGAGGTTTTCGCACCGTGGGTTCCACCCCTTATAAATGGAATCCCTTTTATTAATGCATACTGTTAATTTATTTGTTTCACGGTAAAGTGAACACAGGACGAAAAGCAGCTTAATGATTTTTTTTTTTTTTTTTCAAAGAACATTACTTATTTTCTCTTTCTACTTTCGAAAAATGCTCTGCTTTTGGTTTATTATCCAAATTCTCTGAAATAGATTAGGTACAATGGAGTTAGACCTTTTCCCTTATATGCTTTTAAGAAAAACGCACTTCAAACATTTCACATAATCCACGGAAATAGCGTAGAAAAGTTAAGTAAGATTATTTTTTCTTTATAAGCGATGGAAACAATAAAAGCCGTTGAAATCATAGCTATTAAGACACTATTTACAAGATCTTATTCACGTGAAAGAACTCTGACGTCGCGTTTGGTCCTCTCTGCGGACACTCGTATTTATAGTCAGAGACCGCCTGCACTTTAGATACTCTCCCGGATTGTTCAAACTATTGAAAGTTGGATTAGGTTATGTTGTTTTACCTTGGCTTAGCATAGTTAGTTTGTCATATGAAATGGGTTAAACCTTCGAAATCAGATCAGAAATAATGTACTGAACATGATGATTTTTCGTCTGGCACTTATTTGACATACGCTATTCTGCTTAGCACGGTTTTCATGGAGGCGCTGTTTTGTCGCGTTCTATTGTGAGTTCTGACGACGCTGTTCTGTCATGTAATCATCGCGACAGGCAGTGTTTCAAGTTTTTAATATCTAATAATGTCTGGTAGCAGTTAATAATAGTTGTGCCCCTAAAATTTGGCTCCTTGAGCCTGGGTTCAGAGGGTCCATTTACAAATCCATGCCTGCCCGAGGTATCGAAAATCGAATTTTTTCTTGAGCTATAAAGCTGCAACGGCATGAAGGTTCGTTTTATAAGCCACACAACACACACTTCGAAAGCGTTTTCTTTTCCTTAATGGATGGATTTTGAAAACAGCAGAAAAATGTTAATGTGCCTAACTAGAAAAACTCGTCATTAATTTTAACCAATCAGATTTTGACTTATTATATTATTTCTCTCATGAACACAGTGCAAGTCATGAAAAAATTGCTTTTTCGTTGTTAGAGAACACTTTCACTTGATTAGCCTAAATTGATGCTATTAGTAAGAGATGGACCAAGTGCTGCCTGCATTATGCTATTTTGTATTCTCTTTTGTAAGCGTCTCAGCCTCGGAACGTATTCACCTAGTTCGGCAGAACAGTAAGAGATGTTGAAGGGCGTGACAATGAGATTTTTAATATGAAAAAATTTTAAACCTACTTATGTAAAAGGGCGTAAATTTTTGAAAATATTTACAATGAAACAATCTAACCTTAATTTTATAATCTACGTCAGTGAATTAGTAAAAGGTTTACAAATGAAAAAGAAACAAAAGGCATATTTAATGCAGAAAGAAAGAAAATGTTAAGTTATTTTAGAAAATATTGAAAGGTATAAACAGTTAGTGGATATCCAACCAGAGCCACTGGACTAGAAAACTGACTCTCTGTTCACTAATCCAAGCACACAACATAAAA
>JAGDQP010053060.1:0-13641 GCA_022664845.1 Lepisma saccharinum | reverse complement strand
GTCAACAAACAACGACAGGGGAATACGAGAAAGATGGAACGTAGAGAGCAAGTAGATTGAATACAGTGTACGGAAAACGCCTTTTCTTTTATAAACTGTTAAATGTATTGAAAGCAAATGGCTGTCAATGGATATTGGACAGAAGGCAATACATGCTGGAGGGTATAACGACAATGGGCGCCATCTTGAAAGCGGCCATCTTGACTATGCTTAATTTTAAAAAAAATAATAAGTGGGTCATGTGATATATCAGCCTGTGCTGGAATGTTCCAAGAAACCCAATGACGAAGTCAATTTTGGTATAACTCTAATCCTGTACGACAAAATGACACGTGAAATTGACCTGGAGAAGGACACTTTCACCTAGCATTACGTCTTCTTGAAATTAGGAGTTCTCTTCCGTTAGTGTATTTAAAACTTAATAGTGCACTTCATGTTGTAGCAATAAGGATCATATTTTCCAACATAACGGTATCTCTTATGTAGTCGTTTGATTTTCGTTCCTTCAACTGTTTCAACAAAATGTTTTGTTTTCTTCATTATTCGACTCACACATCCTCCAGGTCAATTGCACGTGTGACAGTGCTGTTGGGGTCAAGGCTTCAATTTTCTTAGAATTTTTTTATACGTAAGCGATTACAACCATCGTCTTCGTAGCAAGCTTTAATCAAACATGTTATATCTGATGTTAAGGGACTTTTTTATTTCTTCCATTGCCTCGTTTTAGTTCTTACATATCTTCATAAGTATTCAAATTAGAATATTTTCTCTATGTTCTCATTCTTACAAACTATAAATTATTTTCTTTAAATATAGGAATTTGTAATACTGCTAACAATTCTTTGAGCAACAAATAATTAGTTTTTATATGTAATTGAGAGGAAATACAACTTTTTAATTTGCAAGGCTAGTTAATTTAGTGTTGCCACCCATGGTGCACTTAATAATGCGACACACTTTCGATCGGTACTAGTAAAGCATGTTAGACGGTATCAACACTAATAATTTATTTTTTTCGTAATTTTCATCCATGGAATAGTAGAATGACTTTCTAAGAAAGACATTCACCGTTGCTTTTCCATCTCTCTCCTCTAGAAAGGTGTTCACTAAAAAAAACATTATCTTCCACACATAATGAACTTTAGCGATAGATTTTTTTCTTTCTGTTTAGACTAAAAGAAAATCTGAGAAAATTGAACTTTTTAAAGAAAAGAAAACTTAAGTTAACTTCTGATTTTCTGTCAGTGTGTTTAGAAACATTGATCTGATTTAAAAGTATATGTTACATATGAACTATGTAGTAGTATATTTTGATTGATTTCTGGAAATCTTACTGCTTTCTTTTAGAGAAAGTTCACACCGAGGCTCTTTACAATTACATTGTAAAGTTATTCATTCGCCTTTGGTGTAGTGATGTGATTGTGGATTATGGATCGACTATGTACGAGAGGATTCAGGTTTAAGCTCGGCACTCACCACTCAACCTAGGAGGCATTCTATTGTTTAGTTCAGACATACTAGGCAAATGTTAATGTTATCTTTCATTAAGATAATTGGTATTTCTCCCCCCTCTTTCCTTCTCCACTGAGGAGAGCTAATATGATGAAGAAAAAAATAGTTTAAAATTAAAGTTTCAAGCTAGATTAAAGGGTGAGATTCTGAACTATGAGGGTCCCGTTTGCAATACCGCATTCAATTAAGAGTTTAATATAGAATCTTTTCTTTGTACCCCAGTTCCTATACTCCAATGATCGAGGTCGCGGACTTTGGCTCAGCACGAAACGCAGACGCGAGTTCGAGTCCTTCGGTTGGGCATTCCTCACTGATGATTGCCATAGTTTTCATCTCTGTACTATGACAGCATTTCACTACAAAACTCAAGAAAACTGTAGTCGATTTCATGTTCACATCAATGTTTGAAGACAATATTCAGTTCAGTACTTCGATTAAATATGTGACCACTGAGAAAAGCGCACCACACGAAGTAAATGTCACGTGATTCCTGATAACCAGATCCTGCTGGACTAGTACCTTCGAATATTTTCTTCCTCACCGGTCTGAACTTGGATAAAGTTTTGCATGTTTGTGAATTTTCTAAATATCACATTCTATAGATTGAAATGAATATTATTTAAGGCATTTAGGCAACTTTTCATTCGCTTGAATGGATGATGATGATGATAGAATTAGTGGAATAAAGAGAAGTTGGAGGAAACGGGAAAACTCATGCATATGGTGTTTGTCCCGTGGAAAAAAGCGTATATGGCATGGACTACAATCGACCGGATGATCTCAAGCATTGGAGATGAGTGAAATACTATGAAACCCTTACATGTTTGTACATTCTTCTAAAATACTGCATTCATTGATGCTCACTTAAGATGATTGATCGCTGGAATTGAAGTCATCAGATCCTAAATACTATGGACTGCTCTAGCACTGAGCTATTTCCCATTTACATATGAACACACCTTCGTAAGAGGATTGTTAAGGTTTAAAATGGTGATTGCTTTTGAATCTTAGTATGAAATGTGATGTATTTGAATAACATGGTTTAAATAAGATTACTTGTTTCACGCCTATTAGAATGAGTAGACTGTAGCGTATAAAAAAGAAAAGAAAAGGGTGAATTAATTATGATCTTTAAACGATTTTTTAACTTGATTCCAGAAGAGTATGCATGTGGAGTAATGAACGTGTCACATCCGCTCAGTCAAGTTCCCAACCAGATCACATATATTCAGTTCAGGACAAGCCTGCTTTTAGCTGAAATGAACTTAAATTAGTGACTGCTTAGACCTTACTTTCAAGTTTAGTACTAATCAGAGCTGAAATGGGTCACCAAATCAGGTTTAATATTCGCTAACTCAGAGAGCAAAACAGATCCATTATAATATGGCCTATCATTCTTACTGTTCATTCATGTGTAAAATTTGTCTATTTGTTCTACCCATAATTTAGAATTTAAATTTATGTCTTTTACAGATCTATGGCTCAGGTGGAGAAAAGATAAGGCAAAGGATGTTGTAAAGAGTCAGTCAAATCCTAAGTTCAAAGTAGAATCCTTCCATTTTTCTCCTTTGACTAATAAAAACCCTCAAAAGAACTCATCAAGCGACCATGGCTCGGTGTTAGAGCGTTCGATTAGCATTCAGAAAGTCTTGAGTTCAATTCAAGTGATCAATCAGCCTACGTAAATTTTTTTCCTCACTCGCAACAGTCAAATGTCAAAATGGTACCTTCAACTCAGAACCTTGGTGACACCTTCCCACATCCTTTTCTCCCTTCACTATTCCGTCCACCTTCGACTTTTTAAAATAGAAAGCTAATTGTGTGTAATGTTTGCGAAATATTACATTCTGTGCTAACCAGATTCAATAAAAAAGGAATGAATGGATGTACATTTTAATCATAAAAATAAAATTTAATTTAAGAAAATCAGTACTATTTAACCCATATTACGATCCAAGTTCTGTAAAAATGAAATTTTATTCATAAAAAATAAAATTTAGTTGAAGAAAATCAGCAGGTCTACTATTTAACGCATATTACCATCCGAGTTCTGTAAAATGAAGGTGCTGGACTGTTCATTTAAGAAACTATCTTTCTTTAGTTCGTTCCGTGATACACAATAGTAGTGTGTCGTTCGTTCTAGTAGGGTGAGTTCAACTCGCAGCATGTTCACATTTTCACCGCTTTCTTACGCTATGAGTTTACTTATTTCCAATCACAACAAATTCGAGCGAAGGTATAAAAGTAAGCACCTAAGAAATTAGATTAAGCATCAGGTTACTTCTACGGTATCCATACTTATATTCTCCCTTCAGTACAAATTGACAACACTGAATGAGTCATATCAAAAGAAATTTGACAACTATGTGCATATATATATATATATTTCTTCTGTTTAAACTCAAAGAATCCACTGTTATCTCTGACGTATTAGTGATAAGAAATTTTCAAAATAACTTCATCTCATGTCATTCTCGGTTCAACATCACACGCATCAAGACAATGTTTTAGCACACGAGTTTAAAATAAAGTTTTCCACTTTTTATAATAATATTAGTTTTACAATGAATCTGTCAATCTTTTTATCTCTTTCTGTGTCTTTTTATCTGTCTCTATTCAAGATAATCGTGTATTTATATATTATTTACTTACATATTCAACATTCGGATGATTATACTAATAACTTTCATCTTCCTTAACCCCGTCATATGCCTAACGGATTACATTCCTTCGCAAGCATTTTTTTACACAAACATCTCTGTGATAGGGGAGGGGAAAGGATCCAGAAAGGTGTCTAGTAGAGGCTATAATCAAGCTGCTATCTCAACATTTGCCTTGTGTGACTGAGGGAAGAACATGTCATTTTGAGTTGAGCATCAGACGTTTGAAGACAATATACTAGAGGGTTCAGATTCAAGCCACGCACTCGCCAGTCAACCTTCGAAACATTCTAATATTTCTCAGTCTTACTGCTTTCTCCAAACCACTGTGTTCAATAGACCCATGTGGAAAATAGGGTTTCTCTAAATCACTACTCAGATTTTTTTAAAAAAATCTACTGTGTGTATAAAATTATACCTTTTGTAAATACATATTTCTCTTTCTTCCTTCTACCGTTTTTAAAAAATCTGTCTGTCTATCTCTCTTTCTCAATTTTAACAAATGTCTGTGTTACTATATCTCTTAGTATATATGTGTATTTCTTTCTCTTTTATTCTGATCTGTCTGTCTATTTCTTTCTCTACTTTCCATCAGTCAATCAGTCTGTCTATCTACAACGTAGTATCTTTCTCTATTTTAACAAACGTCTGTGTTACTATATCTCCGATGTGTGTCTGTGTGTGTCAAATGATGAGAGTTTTAAATTTGAAACCAGTTTCAAATCTGAGATAAGTTTCTACACGCTACACCAAAGAAAGCTCATTTTTCACGAGATGGTTCTGGCAAAGCCAGCCTTTCTCCTAGTATTTTCATTTAAACGATCAAGAAATAGCGAATAATCTTCAGTTACCTAATATGCCCACCTGATATTAAAATTCGTACATCCATCAGAATTTTCAAATCAAATTTAAAAGTTTAAATTTCATTAAAATATCTTAAGGGGAGGGGGTTCTCGTGTGAAAGTTTCAAATCCGAAAACAGTTTCAAATCTGAAAATCAGTTTCTACACGCTCAATTAAGCTAAATTGAAGGATGAAATTCTCAATTATTATTTTAAACTGTGGTGGAAGTTTGAAATCTGAAATCAGGTTCTACACGCTCACTTAAACTATATTGAAAGTTGATATTCTCAATTATTATTTTTAAAACTACAAAGCCAATTATGTGTAAATAGTATGTATGAAAATAAAAAATGGAATGAATGGATGTACATTTTAATCATAAAAATAAAATTTAATTTAAGAAAATCAGTACTATTTAACCCATATTATGATCGAAGTTCTGTAAAATGAAATTTTATTCATAAAATAAAATTTAGTTGAAGAAAATCAGTACGTCTACTATTTAATCCATATTACCATCCGAGTTCTGTAAAAATGAAAGCACTGGAGTGTTCATTTAAGAAACTATCTTTCTTTAGTTCGTTACGTGATACACACTGCTCTCTATAGTGCTGAAGAAAGTATAGAGTTATTCTCATAGAAGGGATATATGGTATAATCAGTCTTCGTCATCTCTCAAAGTCAATGTACTTCCAGTCAGTTTTCAATATTTCTTACTATAGAAATGAAGTTTCCAGTTCCCTAAGTTTAGGTGAGTTCGCACACAGTGTAGAAACTTATTTCAGATTTCAGGTTATGATTTTCAATAGTTATCTATATGTGTTTCTATCTTTTTCTGATCTATCTGTCTCTCTGTCTCTCTCTCATTCTCTATTTTAACAAATATGTGTGTTACTGTCTCTCTGTATATATGTGTGTTTCTATCTCTTTTTTCTGATCTATCTATCTGTCTACCCTATTATTAAAAAAAGCTATCCTCAAAGGAAGTAATCTCCAGTCATCTGATATAGCCGTCTGATGGTGCAGCTGATACTTTGGGGATCTATTATTTTCATTAGGTTTTTCTCATTTTCACCAGACAAACGATAAAAGATGACACCTTCAACACAGGTCCGACGAAAAGGTGTCTAAGAAGGGGTATGTTCAAGGTGTCATCCCAACATTCGCCTGGTGCAACTGAGGAAAAAACCCTAGGAAAAGACTAAGGCTCTTCACACCTATGGAGCAGCCTAAAACTTGAATTAAATAACTCATATTTGTCTGGTGTGACTAAGGATCAAATGTAGACTATAATCCATTAGGTAACTTTTCCTCGGGCTAAAAATAGGATAATGAACAAAACCTTCTCATAAGTGTCGCTCTGAATTTGAATTTTATTTTTTCACCTTTAAAAATCTGAGGCTCACATTCAGATATGCGAGGGGAAGGATGTGGAAAGTGTCCACTAGGGGCTATGTTCAAGGTGCCATCCTGACATTTCCCTGGTGTGACTAAAGAAAAAAACTTGAAAAATCTGTCACAATGGCCAGCTGCAGTGATTGAACCTAGGACCTTCCAAATACTAACCCAACGCTCTACCAGTGAGTTAAAGCGGTTCAATTTTGCACTCTAGTATAATAGAAATCTACTTATTTGAACATATTTATATTTACAATCATCATCATTACTATTACGCTCAATGAAAAAATATTCTTCAACATACGTTTAGCCCTCTCCATTCAGAGCTAAATTAAGTTACTTTTTAATGTTAATAACTAGCTCTAATCAGAAGATAGGTGATTCGATGTCGAACTGAATAACATATATTTGCCTGGTGTGACTAAGGAAAACCCATGGGAGAAAAGAGAAACCTCCGTGAAAAATTCAGAGCTGAAAACATGCATTTAAAGTTTAAAGCTAGATTGAAATGGAGGTCACGGATTTCAGATCATCACCAAACGCACACGCGGGTTCGAATCCTTTTCCTGGTCATTCCTAACTGATGATTTCCATAGGTTTCTTCTAACGAATGCGAATAAGCTACTTCACTTTTTCCATCTCTGTCTCAGAAAGAGTGCTCACCAGGGGGCAGGAGAGGACGTCATCCCTAAGAATTAAGAAGAAGTTAAGATACATATATAAATTAAAATTGTGTATTTCTCTATCTCTATCAGAAGTGAGTACTAAGATGAGCTCAGCACACACTCTTTTATTATCTTCTGTAAAAGGAAACTTCAAATCGTGAAGGATGATCTGAGATATACTTCGTCAGAAAAGACAGTTCACAAAGTTTAATCAAACAAGAACAAGAGGATCCATCTCAGGGTAAGGGGGTTTTCGCGGAGAAGTAGACATTTGAGCATTTTAATATTCTAACAAGATTTGAACATTCTGACCTCATGAGCATCAAACCCTGAATTACACAGTCACTCAAATATCAGAAAGATGCTTTCAAACGTCAGAGGATGACTACACAAAAATAATTAAATCACATCCCTGTTTGTCTGAACTAAATACACATTAGACACTAACATACTCAGCTGATAATCAACGTATTTTCCCTTCTTTAACAGATGCCAGTTCTAGTATGACAAGTGACTAATACACGGAGGTAATACAGGCTCTTGTTATCTTCTTATAAGTAAAGTACATTCATAAACCTTGATTCAAAACAAGTGACACGCTTATTGTACACACAGTAAGAAGTATAAGGATAATACTCTTATCTGTTTAACGTTCAACAAACAAAGAAAATTAGATTCGTCTCCGGAAAATAAGAGAAAGTATTCTTCATTTAGTCTCCTTTCTATAATTACAGTGTTAAGATCGTCTTCGCTGTCTCTCTACATACACGGTACTTTTTAGATGAATAAAATAAAATAATCCTATATTCTTCCCCCAGGAATTCAAAATTAAGGTGAGTTTTTTTTTAATCTATATTTTCTTTTCAATTTAAATTCCATACTTACGGTATACACTTTTTTCTCTATAATTCAATTTCCACACGATTACTGAATAATTATTAATATCGTGCTAGGCATGGGAGCTACAGGGTTTCGAACAGGATTTTTAATTTGGGGGTCTGTAAATTTTCAGGACAGGGTACAGTTTTTCTGCCAGGATTTTTAATTTGAAGGGATCTGTGAATTTTCAGGACAGGACGTACAGTTTTCTATCGAGTACACTATAAGGTTTCTGCCAGAATTTTCATTTTTAAGGGGCCCATGAATTCTAAGGACAGGAGCTATAGTTTTTTCTATCAAGTAGGCTATAGGGTTTCTACCAGGATTTCTAATTTGGAGGGATCTGTGAATTTTCAAGTCAGGACGTAAAGTTTCTATCGAGTACACTAGACGGTTTCTGCCAGGATTTTCATTTTTAAGGGGTCCGTGAATTCTAAGGATATGAGCTATAGATTTTCTATCAAATACGCTATAGGGTTTCTGCTAGGCTTTTTAATTTGGAGGGGTCTGTGAATTTTCAAGACAGAACGTACAGTTTTCTATCAAGTAGGCTATAGGGTTTCTACCCGGATTTTTAATTTAAAGGGGCCGTGAATTTTCAGGACAGAACGTAAGTTTTTCTATCGAATAGGCTATAGGGTTTCTGCCAGGATTTTTAATTTGTGGTCTGTACATTTTGAGGACAGGTGGCTTATCACCCACATCATCTTCTTTTAACTGCTACAAAAGTGAAATAAATGACTTAACCTCCTCCACAAACTCTTGCGCAAGTCCACAGCACCACAATACGAACACACAGACCAAAGGATTTTCCCTCACCCCCAAAGGATTTCTTTGCCCCTTTTTTCAGTCTTTGGATTACATCATCACTGTTCCCCAAAATTCACCCCTAATCTTCTACGAACAGCCAGACCAAAGGATTTCCCAGTCGCGAATTTCATGCTCTAGTACAAACAGCATTACCTCACCTCCACTAAGTCACGTCTGCTTTTCTTTTGCCAAAATTCACCCACAATCTTCTACGAACACACACAGTTAAGGATTTTCCTGTCGCGAACCCTTTTTTCACGCCAAAATTCACTCGTAATCTTCTACGAACACACATACCAAAGGATTTTCCTACACCCCAAAAGGATTTTCCTGTCGCGATTCCCCCACCCCAATGATTTTCCTGTCACGAGTTTTTCTAACGAGTTTACCGGATATCTACTTACCTATACTAACTCGAGAGAAAATAATAACAATAATAATAATGATATTATATAAGGTAGTTACGTGTTGATCTGTACACCTGTGTATCTAGTGAGTCAGAGAGAATTGTGGCTGGAATAAAAATTCTTAGTTTTCGACTAAATGATAATAGAGAACTTAGTCCCTAATGTGTGTAGGAATTTCGTTCCAAGCTCTAGTAGTATACACAGTGGAAGATTTTGAGTAGTATTCTGATTTATGTCTTTGCACTGAGAGTACCGTGTTCTCTTTAGATCGGGTGTTCAAAGAATGAATGTCATTGAGAAATTTGAACCTGGATGACAAGGATGACGGTTTTTTCATTGTGACTAATTTATAAAGTAAATTTAGAGCTTGTTGACGGAAAGACGAAGCGGACACAGGCATTCTGTATGCGCTGTAAGCGTTTTGCTAGGTCTTAAGTAAGGTTGATAAGCAGCATCACAGAATTCACTTGTGATATTACAAAAGATTGTACTAAAGTGGCTTTGACGAATTCGGGAAGGAAATTTTTTTTTAAGCTGCGTAGAGAGTGTAATGCGCCATACGTTTTTCTGCAAAGTTTGTTCACAGGTTAAGTGTTTGTTGATAGACCAAGGTCATTTACACTGTCACTTAAAGGAACTATAACGCCATTTACATCGAGGTCAGTAGTGACTGAGGTGTTCATGGAGAAAAGTATCTTCGGTGATTCGATTACAATAAATTTTCATTTCAATGGATTAATTTCTAATCCATTTTCACGTGCCCATGAACAGATGTGTCTAATATCGGATTTTAAGTACTGGAGTGAACTAACTATGCTCGATGGGTCGGACGAGATATAGCATTGAACGTCATCAGCATATAAGTGATATTTGCTGGCTAGAATATTTTTAGGCAGGTCATTTATATATAGAGAGAAAAGAAGCGGTCCTAAAATACTGCCTTGTGGGACACCACATGGAAGAGGTATCCAGTTTGAATGTGTGTCGCTGGTGATAATCCTTTGCTTTCTATTTGAGAGATAGGATCTGCACCATGATAGGGCTAGCGGTAAGAAGAAAGAAGGAAGTTTAGTAATCTGAATTTCATGGTCTATTGTTTGTTATGCTTTACTAAAGTCAGGATAGCAGGGTGATATGACGATTATCCATAGCAGAAGGAATGTCATCTGTGATATTAACGAGAGCTGTGCACGTACTATAGTGAGATATAAATCCTGATTGGAAAGGGTTTAGAATGTTATTTACTTCAAGAAATTGTGTTAATTGAGCGTGGACAATGTGTTCTAGAGCCTTGGAAAGCGCAGGAAGAATACTAATGGGACGAAGGTCCTCAGTCGTTATTGGGTTCGAAGTTTCAGGCAACGGACGAATGTGTGACATCTTCCAGACCGATGGGAATTCGCCATATGTGATCGAGCTATTGAAGATATACACAATAACATCTATTACACAGGGAAGTATTTTTCTTTTTGATAAGATTCATTCATGATATCATCGGGGATCGAACTTGTGTTTGTGACTGCTTGTACCGGAAGGTAGAGTGTTAGCCACTTAGCTAAGCTCTGAAGAAGCTGTGAAACATGTTTGTATTTCTTGGCAGAGATTCTCCGAGGATTTTCAGTGGCACCAGATCTAAAATCAAAAGATAGTTCGGGAGAGGAAATTGTGAATTGGGAGCAACTGCACTAGCTTCTTCTTCTTCTATTTCCTAACGAAGCTTAGCAAACAAAACTCCTTAAGGCTTCTGTTAATTACGACCGTCAATCCGTACAACAGCTCCACCTTCGGCCAGGCCCTTCAATTAAAAAAGAGCAGGAACGGTTAATCAAATGCATTGTTTCGCCTCTCATCCGGAACCATTGTTGATCCCTACAGCTGCTGCGTAGAAGCGTGATTTTAATTAGTACCTCATAAAACAAGCACTCACCAAAATTGGAAATTAACTTCTTTACAAATATCTTCCCGTTCGAAGATCTTGGCGCTGATAATATTGTAATCCCATAATCATTTTCTTTCTTTTTCTTTTTTTGATATTCAAATGTCTTTTTTTTTTCTACTGATGACTAGGGACAAAAGGGGAAGAGGATGTATCGGTTTCATTTTGAACTACCTTCCGCGGTCCGCCATCTTGTTGTTATTTTTTAATTTTCGTTTTAGAGGGCGGTTGGATTAATTTCTAAGAAATACTGAATTTATTGTCAATTACTTCTATGCATTTTTAAAAGGAAAAAAATCCCTGTTTTCTCTTTCAATATTAAGAATGAAGCTACTAGCTACGAAGTAAATTCCAGTAGCCAGAATTATGGATACCGCCCCTAAATTATTATTCTCTGGAGTTCATATTTCATTCATAGCTCCTGTACTGGCCGTTGATTGCTTCAGCTGAGCTTCAGGCAATTCTTATTTAAAGAAAAAAGAAAAAAAAGATTGAATCTTTTGCCTGATTTCAAGGTCACTTTGTGTCCGTTGCTTTGCATTTGAAATGAGGTGCACTGTTTTTCTCTTCCACCTTTGGGCAGTGACTGGAATGTGAGCGCTCATTCTCCAGTGACAATGGAGGTCTTGTGATTGAAAAGCTCTTTCACAAAATGTTTTTTTTGTTGTAGTAGTATAATTTATTACCATAATCCTTTGCGACTGTCAGTTGCAATGCTGTTTCTGCTAATCTATGCTGTAATCAAAAGGTACTATTCTTAATATTGATAAGTGCTACAGTAAAAGTCCGATAGACCGGCATCCAACAGTCCGGAACGCCCGATTGTCCGGCACCATCCCAGGTTTTTTTGTTTTTGTTCTGTAAACGCTTGTGAAGGACAGTTGAAAGCGCTTGGCGTGGTTCGGAACCACGCGAAAGTGTCCACTACGCGTCTGCTACTGTTAGACGCAATCAGCATTGTTCGGAAACAATCGGAAGCGTTCGGACTCTACTCGGCTTAGTCTATATTTCATTTTTATTAGTGTTTTAGATCAAGAGATGCCAAAGTAGAAATTGCAAAATTAGTACCTCGGGAAAAAGTATATCTCGGAGCTCTAGACATAAGTCGTTTCCAAATGTTTCTTTCTAAACGAAACAATATTTTTTTTTTTTCGAAGGATATTTACTCTTTAAACCGGGCAGGGAAAAATAGCCAGGATGAAATGCCTTAATCCGTGGAAATTCCCCGGAAACCGGGTGAGTGGTCACGCTATACTGTAATAACTACGAAGGATCTCGTTACTCCCAACATGTTACAACGTGTTGAGTAGGGTGGGCCGATTTTTTTTTTTTTTTTTTAGATATTGGGGTTCGAGTTGTCATCAAAAGTTGTGCATTGGTACCAAATAAAGCCATGCCAAATATGGCCGTCCTAAAACAATATTTAACCGGACCCCTGCCCCCCCCCCCCTAATGGGCACAATTGTTTCTTGTAAAACAATGAATAAAAATATGATACGTTTCCAAATTTAGCCATGTGAAATGTAGCCCTTTTTGGCCATCAAGCATTTTTGGCCGTTTTCAAACTAGAATTTTCGAGGGCTCCGGGACCCGGCTAGATATCTTTTTTTATTATTATTATTATTATTTGGCTGTGTTTCGGCGTACAAACATAACATAACATTTTACAACTTTTGCACGCTACTCAAACTCAAATTTCTAAATAAATAAAAACCGGCCCTTTTCAAAATTGAAATTTTGCCGGGCCCCCGGGTAGATATATTTTGATCCGGCTGTGTTTGGGGCGACCAAGCATAACATAACATTCTATAACTTTTGTACTCAACCTCAACTTTCTAACCATTTTGGGGGGAAGGAGGAAAGTTTTTTTTCTTCAGAAATTTGAGTTTGAGTAGAGTGCAAACCTTATAGAATACTATGTTATATTTGTTCACCGAAACATAGCTGGATCAAAAAATATGTAGACGAGCCTCTGAGCGCACAAAAATTTTAGTTTGAAAACGGCCAAAACTCGCCATATTTGACATGGCTTCATTTCGTACCAATGCACTTTTCATAACTACTCGAAACCCAAAATGTGGAAACTGGTAACATATTGTTTATTCCTTGTTTTGCAAATAATAATAATAATAATAATAATTTGGCCCTTTAGGGGTTCAGGACTCCAGAGGCCCGGTTAAATATTGTTTTATGAGGGCCATATTTGGCATGGCTTTAGGTGGCACAAATGCACAACTTTTGATGACAACTCAAACTCCAATATCTGAAAAAAAAATCGGCTCACCTTAGTGTTGAGTAATATACTGCTAACACACCTCAGTGTATTCGTAGATGAATTAATTGGAGATCACGAATGTGGATTTAGAAGAAATAGATCTACGTTGGACCAGATTTGAGACCACGAATGTGGATTTAGAAGAAATAGATCCACGTTGGACCAGATTTGAGACCACGAATGTGGATTTAGAAGAAATAGATCCACGATGGACCAGATTTGAGATCACGAATGTGGATTTAGAAGAAATAGATCC
>JAGDQP010053059.1:0-10619 GCA_022664845.1 Lepisma saccharinum | reverse complement strand
TATCTATCTATCTATCTATCTATCTATCTATCTATCTATCTATCTATCTATCTATCTATCTATCTATCTATCTATCTATCTATCTATCTATCTATCTATCTATCTATCTATCTATCTATGTGTGTATGTGTGTGTGTATGTGCGTCAGTGTTTTTTGTACATCATACTTCTATTGTTTTCAAGGAACCTAATGTCACCTGTACATTCTGTATTTTTCAGTTCTGACCGTCTGTAGATGTAGACATGGATTGGAAAGCCTGCGTTATTTGTCAACAACAAACTACCGAACGGCTGAAATGTCCCTTGAACGCAGTAGGACCTGGAGATAAATCCCAACCTAATAAGAATTTTCTAGGCACAGTTAATGAATTTCGCAAATTGAACCTACTTCCTGTGCCTCTCTATTGCGAAGAGGAAATAAGTGTTGAAGATTTAATCAAGAATCAAGCTGGTTGGCATAAATCCTGCCATGGGAAATTCAACAAATGTAAGCTTGCAAGAGCACAGAAGAAAAGAGACTTGGAAGAAGCAGGGCAATCAAGCGAAGGTGCAGAAGGTAAGCAACGTAGGGATCGCCTGTCACAGACAAAGAAGATCTGCATCCTTTGCACTGGATGTGAGGATGACCTTCATGAGTTTATGACACTGACGGCTGATAATAATATCAGGCACATGGCCCGAGACTTACTGTTGTTTTAGCGAAAATATCTGCTGGAGATGTTGTAGCGATAGATGGCATGTACCACATATAATGCCTTACTGAATTCCGGAATCGTCATCGAGCACTCACGAGAAAAAGAAGAAGCCCTAATGACGGTAAAATGGAAGAAAAGAAGACAGAGGTGCGGGCTTTCTTTGAACTTATAAACTTTATAGAAAACTCAGTAGAAGAAATTGTTATCTGCTTCAAACTGTCTGAGTTGCGTCACAAATATTGTAACGTTCCAAGTGCCGCGGCACGTGCTTAGCACGTGTCGCTCATAATCAAAATATAAACAAGATAGTAGTGTGTACTACGTATGTTACAACATAAACAGTCAAGAGGAAACGTAAGCAGCGCAGACGACAAATTGAGTTTCATCAAGAAGTCACCGATGGAGCTACCACCGATACGAAAGGAGTTAGCGACATCAGCAAATTTAGATCTATAAAACACCGATACACCAATGTAAAGCATCACTTCCCCGGGTGATCACTTCTCTCCTCTTTCCTTGTACTCAGTTGCTTCGGACTGGTACGCTCCTTCCCACCTGTACACTCAGTTGCTGTCGGACTGGTGTGCTTCCTAAACCTGCTCTCTCAGTTGCTGTCGGACTGGAGGGAGGGTTTCCTATTCTGCTCACTCTGTTGCTGTCGGACAGGTGCTCTACCTAATTGAACCTGTGCTCAGTTGCTGTGTACTGGCACAAAATCCGGTACTCAGTTGCTGACGGACTGGTACCTTCCTTCCTGCACTCAGTTGCTGCGGACTGGTGCTATACCAAATCCTTCTCTCTTCTACGAGGCCTACACCCAAGAAGAAGCTTTATAACTTTTCAGTTTGTATAATTACTTTGGTACGGGAGACTCTTTTTTTAATCTAAAGAACTTATATTATTTTATAATAAAACTGGTGATGGGCAAAACTCATACTCCGTGTATCTTTGTATCTACCTATATTTCCACAAACAACAGGGTGTTCCCAAAGGAACATTACGTGGTGGAGTAATCGCTCATATATAGTGAATAGCGCCGATTCCACTAAGCTAATTTACTAGTGGAAGACAAAATAAAAAGGCCCAATGTGTGCCAAAGCCCAGAAACAGTAATAAGTACGAAATAACACGACTAAAAACGGATCTGTCATGTGACCCCTTTGTTTTTTAAGTATGAACTTTGAACTAGGACAAGTAACATTTAATGCCAGTAATGCCAGTAATTTAATGCCAGTGGTCAGCCTGTAGGACGAGCAGTCAGGATTCGGATACAGATAAAGTAAAATCTATCAAAAGCGATAAAATGGCGATAAATACACCTTTCCATCTACCACATTTAACTAAGTTTTCCGGTCGTATGAACGAGGACCCGCATAGATTTTTTATATTATTCGAGCGCATGGCAAGTTTACAATCGTGGGATGACGATAAGAAGAAACAGGTTTTGCCTATGTATCTACAAGATACTGTATTGGACATGGTATTTCAAATACAATCACAAAATATAATGGCCGATACAACATACAATCAATTGAAAGACAAATTAATGAGTCTAAGCGGAGCTAAAATCCCTCATAACAAAGCAGAAATGGAAATTAACCTAATAAAGCAAGGTCAGGATGAAACCATTGATGCTTACTTCATAAGGAAATTGAGGGCTATTAGACACAATCTCCCTGAAGCTACGGAAGAAGAGAAAATTCATTTCCTCAGCTTAGGACTACAACATAATTTTTTGAAAAAGGTATTGCTTTGGAAACGCATACTTCTGTAAGAGATCTTCAGAAACGTTTACATGCGCTGGAAAAATCAATTGATTTATTCAAGAAAAGAGAATTTGTGGAAAAGCACAAGCTTTATACGCATTAGCGGATGGTAGTCAGCAGAGACAACCAACGATAAATTATGCTACTCAAGATCCTATAATCGCAAATTTTCCAACTATGAGTCAACAAATACCAAATTTTCAACCTCAAAGTAGTCAAACCTTTGGCATCCAAACGGCAAATAACCAACCTTTACTAGTCAGTATCCTACTTATCTGCAACCTGCACCACAACAACTACCATGTCAGCAACTACTACCACCCCAACATCAAAATCCTAATGTTCAAAGCAATGTCCTAACCAGCTACCAACATAGCCAACATCCTTTGATAAAGTCTATAAATAAGCAAACACCTTACTATTCAGCTTATAAACTACTACCTATGAACAGTCCTGTAATTAGAGACCTAAACCAAGCGCCCATCGCCATCATAGATACCGATCCCCATAGTAAACCTATAGGGAAATTCCTATGTGACATAATGCCGCCTAAAGACCTTAGGGACCCTGATAAACCTTACAAATACGAAAATTCTCAACCTAATCAGAGTACGCAGAATACGCAAACTTCAATGGACAATATTACCCAAAAGTTGGCAGAATTGTCTCTTATAGTCGTGAAAGATAGTACAAACCAAAAACCGTACTGTAAGGAAAACAATAAACAAAATGGCAAAAGTACTATAATAAGGAAAACAACAATTACAAGAAAAATTGTGACGATAACAAATCTGGAAATAATAACGGTACAGTAACTGTATGTGCCATTTGTTACAAGAGGAATCATACAGCACAAGACTGTTGGCATAAAAACAAGAAGAATTCAAATTCGGGAAACGAATAAGTTCGCCCTCGACGTCGGAAGTCAAGCAAGGCACGAGGCCGAAGGCTACTAAAAGTGTTAAGACTGCTCAGAAGATGGCTGATCACAAGAATAAAGGACCTGCCATACAGACCGATGAGGCGAAGAAAGAAAATCACAGACAAAAAGGATCGGCCGCCCGAACTTACAATCAGAAGATGGCTCATCAGAAGAATAAAGGACCTGTCACACCACCAAATATGGAGAATGCTGATCCAAAGAAGAAAGGACCGGCCGCCCGAACTTGCAATCAGAAGAGGACTTTTCATAAGAACAAGGAACCTGTTACATCACCAAAGATGGAGAAAGCTGATGCAAAGAAGAAAGGACCTGCTGTTACATTAAATGCTGATGATAAGAGTACAAGTGCACAGAAATGATCTATTACAGAAGTTTCTTTCGCCAATGTAAATTCCAATCAGGATCCCTAATAAAAATCAATGTACAAGGTAATTCGATACCAGTTATAATTGATACGGCGTCTTCTATTTCACTTTGGGCACGTCAACAGCTACCAAAGAAGTGTAAATTAATTCCTTTTCAAACACATATAAAAGGAATCGCGAACAAACTTGTTGAACTAAATTACATAGCGCTCATAAAATTCAAAATAGGAAACACAACTTATTCTCATTATTTTAGAATCATAGAACAAAACGACTATAACCCCTTGTTTGGACAGGATATTTTAAGGAGATTACAGAGCAAAACTGATTTGGAGAAAAACATGATTTCTTTTTACAAGAAAGCAAAAAGACCTCAAATGCCAGTATCAGATAGCGGAAGAGAAAATGTTTCACAGTCAGTAATAAATATGATGAGACAACAAAAATCTGCAAACGTGTATATTAAGAAGAATGTTACAATCCCAGCAAAATCTTATTTCTTCTTACCCACTGAACTAAAAGAGAAAGAAGAAAAACAGCAGTCTGCATTTTTTTACGTACGACTGCTGCAAACATTGCAAGATAGGCATGCACTAGTGGATTTAACTATTAAAATGCCAAGTACTGAACGGACTATTCTGGTCATAAACCCTACATCTAAAAATGTATACTTAGCTAAAAATACACCAGTGGCGTATTTAGAGCAAAATTTAGAGGAAATTGTTCTGAATATAAAAGAAGACAAGGAAAAAGAAGAGGATCCGATAGATGAATATAGATATCGTTCTCGTGAAGAAATTGAAGAACGCCTTAGAAGCAGTGAAAAAGATTTTACATCTCATTATTCGACATCAATCCAAAACTTCCAGAAAATATTAAACAAAAAGTTTCAGAATTATTGTATTCTTTTAGAGATACGTTTGCCTATAGTGGTTCAGATTTAGGAAGATTTCGTGTGCATGTACATCGTATCAGAATAGATAAATCAGCAACATTCCACAGGCGTTCTCCACTGATCCCTGTGGCCGTCCGTAAGCAAGTAGATTCTCAAATTCAGGAATTGATACGAGCTGGCATACTACGTGAAACATCCACGAGTGAATTCTCTTCACCCATGCTGCTTGTTCGCAAGCCAGGTTCTAAAGAATTTCGTATAGTTCTTTCATTAATAGAATGCAATAAATTCACGAAGTATTTATCAATACCGTTTCAGAACACAGACGATGTTATAGCTAGTATAAGGGGTAAATCTCTGATAAGTACAATTGATTTGTCTTCCAGCTTCTATCAAATAGAACTCCATCCAAAATGTTGGAAATACATGTCGTTTGAGGTACAGCTATGGACAAAAGTTTTGACGCATGTCTATAGCTAATATTTATTTTCTAAAAAAATATAAATATTACAACATCGTATAAAATCACTGACTTGCAAAAATATGCAGAATTGCGCAATGCATTTGTGTAAAAAATATTGTCCACGTATGCAGCAAACAAGGGTGATATAAAGTAAAATAATATTTAGCGTCGATAAATTTTTAAGTCCAAAAATCGCACCAAGTTGTAAAGTTCCCTCACTTTTCCCGCAAAGGGATTTTTCTTTGTAACCCAACGGGAATTTTTAATTCTAGGTATCGTTCATAGACGTCACACGTATTTCTAAAGTTGGTTGTGCAGAGTAAAGTAATAGAAATGCGTCTATTAATGACAAATTATTTAAAATTAAGGGCCATATGCAGAGTCGTTTCGCGGGCTACCCAATGGACACTTGAGAAGCACTTGATTATTTATTAATGCACAGTCGTCCAACAGGGATGAAATAGTCCTGTAGCCTTGGTTGGCCCGTTAAATACTTGCAACCTTAAAGAAGTAAAACAAAGAACAGAAAGTATGTAGACGTCATTAGATGATGTGATAGTAATATACTTATGTGCATAATACACTTCAATAAATTTAAACTTTAAAAACGTGTTTGTAATAACCAAATTCACTATGATCATTAAATAAACACTGTTTTTTAAACATTTTACACTGCTTGCGTTGTGGCGTAATCGGTTGAAGCGCGCAGCTTTTAATATTTTATACTTTTAACGCAGGTGGTTCGAACCCCAATGGGAGAGATAATATGTTCTTCATTTTCACGAAACGCAATAGTAATGTAATAAAATAGTTTTGATAGTTTAATTTAAGAGTTTTAATTTACATTTTATTTTCTGTAGTAGCGAAGCTAAGGAAAAAGAGATCTTATTACACCGCTCAGTTCGTTAATCTGTCCATGTGTGGAAATGAAATCTTAGGAACCACAAGATGTAGAGATGTGTTGTTGCATAGGTATTGGCTAGACCAGCTCAGAGTCGCAGGAACTGTTTTTATTTTTGCAGTTGTTTATTGTTGCCGACCTCTTTCATAAAAATTCAATTGTTTCAGTTTTCATTTTGTTAGACCTATCTGCACCAAACTTGGCATAAATATCATTGGATAAAATATGAAAATTCTGAGGGTTTCACTGTCCTGAAGCATCCAAGTTATCAGTATTATCAGTCTATTTTCTATAAAATTCATTCGTCAAATTGCTTCTATTATGTTAGACATAGCAGCATCAAATTGCCATGAATAAATATGATTCGATATAATTGAAAAATATTTTGGTGTTCCCTGTCCCCAAACACCCCGTTGTCAGTATCGCGAAGCCGTGTTTAAAAATATATAATTTAAAACACAAAGTATTAAGATGTGGTTGCTTTATCGTTGAAGCGATCTTGGCTTGATATTGTAATAACTTTCACTATCACATCTCTATATATCATATATCATCGTAATTAGACAGAATATGAAAGCTCGGACGAAATTTTTGAGGAGTATTTCCTAGAACTTCCTGAAAAATGTTAAATTGGTATGATAGCTGAAACGGTTGTAAGATGATGTTAAATGAGCCGTAAAACAAATTACATTTATTGAAGTTTAAAATATCTCAGAGCAGGAGCTTTTCAACCAGCGCCCACCGAAATTATTTTACCCGTCTATATCAGAGCGTTTGACTGAAGATCGTGTGACCCGGGATCAAATCCCGGCCAGGACGCTGTAGACTTTCCCCATGTCTGGCGCTATGAGGTGCAGTCTCAAATTGAGTACCAGAGTGTCCTTATTGCGAAAGGAAAGATTACCCATTGTTCTAACATTTCAGAATTTGAAAAGTTAGGAAAAATGTTTTCCATAATACCTGAGAGTAAATTGTGTTTGAAATTAAACATTACGCTACTGGTTTTCTTTTTCACTGGAATTTTGCAAGCAAGAAGGACGCTAAACGGAAGGAGCATACTGAGGCCGCAGAATCTACCTTAGCTCCCTAGTTCTAGCAGTACTCTTTATTTCATACAAGTGTCATAACTTAAGTCAGCCCCCCAACTTTTTCAAATGAAATAGTGTAGACCTCGAGCTTTCTATCTTGGGCCTGTATCAGGGATTCCACCAGGATTTTAAGTTTGGGGAGGTATAAAGTGAAAATTGGAAGGGTGTAAATGGAGTTTTTCACGGTTACTACTGATTTTTGATTATAACAATTTCAATGTTGGGGAATACTCGAGAATTTTGGGGAGTGACATCCCCACGGAGAGTTCTGGCAGAATCACTGGCCGTCAATGACAACCGAACGAAGCTCTGTTATAAAAGGTAAGATATTAATTAAGAGGGCTCCTCGCTCGAGTACCCCCATTTTTTTTCAAAATATTTCAAAAACTAAGAGTACTATCAAAAATATAAGTTCATAGCGCCCTAGAACATACAAATCACTATGAAATGCAATGGACAGCGATCTCGAAATCTTGTCGATTGATGAGTGCTCAGACTTCAATTAATAATGACGTCATAATCTTTGAAAACATATCACTCGTCAATGGACACGCTCTAGAGGTCGCTGTCCATTGCATTCCATAGTGCGCTATGAATTTATATTTTTGATAGTACTCTTAGTTTTTGAAATATTTTGAAAACTGTTAAAAATGGGAGAGTTGGAGCGAGGAGCCCTCTTAAGTAATGCTCTATTGCCATAATTTCATATCCCTTCCAAGGATTACGCCAGGATTTTCAGTTTTTTTTTCGGGGCCCTGCTGCATTACTTAATTAATATCTTAAAATTAATATCTAATTATAACTTTTAAAATAGGGCTTCGTTTGCTCGTCATTGACGGCCAGTGATTCTGCCAGAACCCCCATGGTGGAATCCCCTAAAATTCTCGAGATCAGAGCGAACTTTAAAATTTTGCCGTCAAAAGCTGCCCTGAACCTTCACCATCCTCTACCTACCCCACTTCGTCCTGAGCCAAGGATACCGAAAGAAAATAAACAAATTCAAAAATTAAAAGTCAGATGCCGTTGAAACTCTACTAAAACCTTCCCAATTTTAAGCTTACTTCCCCCAAATTCAGATCATATTTTATTTATAAGGTTGTAAAATTGTTAATCTCGTATTTATTTATCAGATTAAAGTCCCCAATCCTTACTTAGGTTTCCACAGCCGACCATCCTTACTGATGTTTCCAGAGTTTACCTCAGTTTCACCTGGCGAACGCAGGTATGGAACCTTAAATAATGCCCTGAAGCTTCACCATCCTCTACCTATCCCACCTTGTCCTGAGCTAAGGATACCGAAAGAAAATAAACAAATTCAAAAAATAAAAGTCAGATTAAAAATTACAGTGGTGGATAGATTTATTTAGCTCTGAAATGGGCTAATTATATTTGTGTGCTATCGCCAAAATGTGACAAGTGTGTTTCTTCAAAAGTTTTGAATACAGTTTTAAATGAATGTCAATTATACACATTTAATTCAATTACTTAAAGAGGATCTACATTACTAGTGACATCTTGTACTAAATAAATAAACTACGTGCTAATACAAACATAATTACCAATGCATCTATTTTACTGCCATCTTTTAATCAATGTATAAACTACATGATTTGTGACTTTTTTCAGTTCAAATTTGAGTATATAGCAATAAGCACGTGGTTTATAAATTGTTTTACCCCTAAATGTAAAATAGAAGTAGATAGTTATCCCCGATCTTTGAAAAATAACGAATTTCTCATGGTCAATTTATCAAAGTTAATAAACAGACATCATAAATAATAAAATTGAGATATGTAATCAATTTACTTTAAAAACCTATATCTACAATCAAGTACTCCATATTGTTCTCCCAGTAGTAAAATGATTTGATAAAGACATAAATTTAATATTGGTTAAGTGCAAAATGTCTACCCATTTTGACATCTCACAGTTTAGCGGAATATTGACCTCATAAATGGCGCTTTCAGTGCATGAATCAATAGTCACGTAATCTGGGAAACATCAAAACAGGCAAGGGCAGCTAGTGTAGACGAGCAGACAGAGACAGCGTATCTTGTTGGTGAAATGAAGACCGACAAAGAGGACATCACACATTGTTTACGTTTTGAGTTCGATAAAGGCAATAATGCAGCCGCAGCCTGCCACAACATTCGCCAACTGCATGATTAAGATGCAGTTGACGTTAGCACATATCGTCAGTATTTTCGAAAATTCAGGAACGGGGACAGAAATTCAACGACAGTTTGGACATCCATCAATGTTTTCCGAAGAGGATCTCGACCAAACTATACAAAACAACCCGAATCCAATGGTCGAAAAATTAGCACAAACGTTCCAGGAACACAGAAAAACTTTTAAGATGCGTAGAATCCCTGTGTTTCATCACAAAGTTGAAACGTTAGGTTCAACATCAACTGAGAGAAACACAACGGGAGTTGGACGTCGCGACCTGTGTTTCCATGCGTTCCCGGTATAAAAATTACCGGCTGTTGACACACATTGTCACAGGTGGAGAGAAGCGGGTTTTGTTGCGAAGCGTAAAGCGTCAAAGCGTAAAGCGTGCCGTGTTCCTAACAGCCTCCATCGACGTCCAAACTAGAACTTCATCCCAAGAAGGTGATATTAAGTGTTCGGTGGGATGTCAAAATCATAATTCACTAGGAAATCTTGAAACCTAACCTAATTTTACCTTCTACTATTGACAGGTAGACAGACTGCGAAGAGCATTGCGATTGAAGCGCCCAACCATCGTCAATCAAGAAGGAGTCATCATCCACCATGATAATACCAGGGCACATGCTGCTGTCAGAATCTGTGAAAAACTGATGGACCTTGTACCCCACCCAACCCATTATTCTCCTGACTTAGCCCCCACGGACCACCATCTGTTTGGCGCTTTGCAGAAATGTTTCGATTCTCGGGTTGTAATATTTCTTACTTCTCCTATCTACTTTTAAATAATTGCTCCTTTCTCAACATTCTACATTTACATAAATAGCTTGGAAAACTTTGTTGTTGTTTTGTATTCTTCATTATTTTACAAAATTCACGGACAAAGTTAATACGAGTCAGGTATATCCTTATACACTTTCTCCAAGTTTTAGGGTCTTCATGGAAATAGAAACTCGTTGGCTTTCCGCGTTCACCATTTCACCGGCTTTTCGGCATATTACAGAAGTAGTAGTTTTAGCAGTGAATAGGATTAGCACTACTAGTAGTTGCGGAATTTGAAATAGTATTTAAATGGAAGTAGTAGTCATAGCGGAAAATTGTTGGTAGCCGTAGAAGTAGTACGTAGTAGTAATAGCAGCAGTAGAAATATTAAAGCCTAGGTCACATTAAAAAGTGAAATTTACGTAGGGCGTGACGGTTCAACCTTTTAAAACTAGGCAATCATGGACGACAGTTGTATTTCATTTCCAGTTAGGGCAACTTAACTACTTCTGCTGAAGCCCATTCGACAATATAATACAGTTTAAAATTTACAGTCAATTCCAGAAGAA
>JAGDQP010053058.1:0-13641 GCA_022664845.1 Lepisma saccharinum | reverse complement strand
TATTTTAAAAATTGCAGAAGCTAGACATTCTCAAGAGAACAGACTCAATAATTTTAAGAATTCCAATTCGTTATTTACAATCTACTGTTCCTGTTGTATTAATAAATAACGTTCTTAAAGATATTAAATTTCTTTTTCACTTTTCCTTTATTTTATCATTTTAATAAAAAATATTTGTGTTCTCGCCGCGCGGCACGGGACAGACAAGAAATTTCGCGGCATAATAGTGTGCCAGTGGACACCCTTTGAGAATGATTACCGTGATAAGTCGAGTTAATGTTGAACAGGCATCGCACAGGATTTCTCGGCGAACCTATTGTGACTTCATACAGACGAAATGCACAATTATTCTTGAGCATGAAAGGAAAAGAGTATATATAGATATAAACTTCTTGTCAGAAGACGAAGATAAACACCCGACATAAAACTCACTAGAAATAAAAATAAAAACTCTTCTTAAAATCTTTCTCTCATTTTCGATGTTCTGTGAGATCGCCGCCAAATCAATTACTATAACAGACAATTAAAATTCATTAACCCACATTGCTTAGCGCGTTACAACCACAAGTAGTTGTTTTAGTTGTAAATTGTGTTCCGAACTCCTACAAAAAATCGAAATTGAAAAATAAAAACATTTTCCATTAGATTTCAGTGTGTTATTATGTCGGTTTGACTTGTCTTTTCTGAGAAGTTTTTTTAAACGTTTTTGTGCGTTTACATTCTCAAACCCAGCTGGGGGAAAATCCCCCCCCCCCGTTCCTTATGCCGCCTGTGCTAAAACGGTTGTTTCGCGTTGGCAGTGATTGCCAAAAAAGAAAAGGATTGATTCAACCAGGACTAATAGAAGTGTGGGGTGGGTCATGGTCCAACAAACCCTTACAACTTATGTGAGATGCTGAATAACATACTGGGCCGCTTCTATTGTCGGAAGGTTTCTCAAGAAACGGAAACAGATTCCCCAGGTTCGAATTATAACTTTCAATTTACCATGCTTCCTTTGTGGAGGATGGAAAGTGAACAATCTCTCTCTCTCTCTCTCTCTCTCTCTCTCCCTCTACCGTAGCCATGCCTTGCGTGAAGGGATGGGGGAGAATGCCACAGCAAAACAACGCAATAAAATAAAACTTGGAGCAAATGATCAAATGTGGGCAGGAAAACCTTGAATTAATGTCAACACTCACAGAAACCTCGTGCTTTTGCTATTTCACGCTTCATCCATTATTCTAAAACAATGTTATTCACTTTCTATTTCATTGTGATGTCTCATTTTGAGTAAAGGCAATGTTCCGTCGTTTTTTCTTTGAAAAAGAAGCTGCTATTCACCAATATAAGTTTCTCTTTTACACATAAGGGAAAGGGAGGAGTTCTTTGTCAATAGTAAGTTTCGTTATGCCAAACGATTAAAAAAAAAAAGATTTCAGGCACCCATAAATTTTTAGGAAAGACAGCAATAACTGCTGTTGTGCTTGAGAAAGAGGGAGGCTATGTATGTGTACCTAAACCCCTATTTTTGTCATTTTATGCTGTTACGCAAATTTCCAGTTTCCTTCGACATTTTCATTTCCCTGAAGGAAGTATGCGGTTACAACTACACTACAAAAGAAGAGTGGAAGGAGGAGGAGTGGAAGAAAAGAGGAACCACACCTTTTTTTTCAGTATCGGCTTTTAACAAAGACCCTCTTATGAAAAAAAAACTGGAAGTTCCTTTTCAACCTGTCTTCCTAGAAAATCGGACTCGGACTATCCGAATTCGGACTGTCCGAAATCGGACTCGGACTGTCCGAATTCGGACTCGGACTGTTCGAAATCGAACTTTCTATTCGGACTCGGACCGTCCGAAATCGGACTTAAGTTCGGACTCGAACCGTCCGAAATCGGACTCGGACTGTCCGGACAATTAATCGGACTCGGACTCTAAAATGTCCGGACTTCGGACAGTCCGAGTCCGATGAACAACCCTACTGGTAGGGGGAGTCTGTATCCTATTAGAACTAGAAGAAGCTTGCGTCTCGGAGATACCCTTCTTCATGTCCACGATGAGTTCATCGACGGTACGCTCGAAGGCTGCTCAGTCTGTAGAAGCCTCAAGGCGGGAATCCCTCAACATAAAGAAACGGACCCTCGGGCTGCAGTGGTGCTGGATCTGTAGGTGACGCAGCACGGTGAATAGGGGAGGTGGGTCAGTGCACTGATGCTTCCGGGTGATTTCTGGTTGTAGAGTTTACAATGTGTTGCGGCTGTATATCCGATGGGTGTGGTCCAGTCGAATGAGCAGTAGGTGGCAATGGGGCCGTGTCCGGGCTCCGTGGAGATGGTGGTGTAGGCTGGTTTAGGTTAATGCGCGCAACAACGATGACTATTGGTACAACCGGATGTGGTGGTGGAGTGACGCAGGTTGCGTCAGGCGTTGATTGAAGTCGCTCCGGAGAATTTAGAACGTAAACGATGATGTCCAAAGTAGAATCTGCACGGCGCTCAGAAACAGATAGGTGTTGATAAGAGCTCTGTGTATCGGTTTCCGTAGGGTCCGGTTTCTCACGTGGAGTCCTCAGATCATCTCCATGTGGAGTTCTCTCTCGACGCTGTCCAGTCACCTTTCCTGTATGTTAATGCAATGTTTCGGATGGAGAATGAATAAGTTTCTTCATGAGATCATCTAATGTTTGGAGGTGTCTGGATCCATCGCCGCTGTCTGAACTTTCTCCTGAGGAGATTCAAGAAGACCTAACCAAGGCTTGAGTCTGATAAGGGGCTCGCTTCCCCGAGTCACCGGACAGCTAACTGTCAAGTCGTTTAGAAGTATATGGGCAGGCACTAATCCCACGGTGTCAGCAGTCTCTCCGACGTTTATAATAGGGAAGGCTGTGATATCATTAAGTACTGCTTCCTGCAGAGTGAGATTGATTTGCGAAATGTCTGCTGGATCCTCGAAAACCACAATGCCTGAAGAGGGAGCAGGAAATATACTCTGTATGTGCCCAGGGGGGCTCATACATGGAGAACTCAACCCCCGCGGGTTCTCTTACGTGAAGGGGACTGGCGTTTCCTTGCCTTAGCAGGAGGCGTGACCGCAAGCTGTGTAGGTAATGGTGAGATATTCTGAAGGTCAGTAGTGGCCGAGTCCGTTGAGGGCGTAGTTCAGGAGAGCCGCGTTAAGCTTCTTGCAGAGGACCATATAGCCTTTACGGTTTCTTTTTCTTACTGCAGGTTTGGTGAGGATGTATAGCAGCGGTGGAGGGCACACAAGTTGGACCGACTGCAGCAGACCACAAGAGTCATATGATAGGGGTCAGGGTCTCTATAGTTAATTGATTTTGATGGTTAGATTCCTACTTCGATCAGCAGGTGCACTGGAAGGGGTTGTGCTCAGAGGCGTAGGCGGGTCATCTTAGCATGGGTTCGAAACGACGTTTCGGTTTGATCGTGGAGTGGAATCTCAGTACAGGTGACATAATAGTGTTTCGGTGGTTTCCGGTTTTCCCAGATTGAACAATACTTTAAAAAGACAAGTAGTAAGTTGCAGTACGTAAGTCGACAATGAGATTAAATTACGTAGGAAGGTAGTTCATTTAAGAATCCTGCGTTCGTTTGTTAGTTCGTAACAGGCAATATTATCTTCAAGTTTTCGAGATAGATAAGCGGAATTGTACCAGTCCAGTGGATTAAAATATAACGTTTGAGGAAACAATATTATAAACGGATCACACCAAATTTAGAGAAGCTATTTCACTCAGAGGTGAACTGAATATGACTTTGGTTAAATTTATTTAGGTGTGCCGATCCCAACTGTACTGCAATGCCGGGCCGACACGTGGTGAGGGTGTGGCAAGCCACAACCTCCTCACCTATTGCCAAAAATCAGTTTAATATACTGGACCCGCAATGCGGGTCGTATCAGATATTAAGCTGATAAGAACAGATACTACACTTTGATCTTAGCCAAAAGGCCGAGAAGCGATAACTGACGAAACCCGCTCAACTCTTTTCCGTCAAAATTCCAACTAAATAACTACCAAGATCTTAAAAATATTGAAACCGGTCGTCACAATACCTCACAGTGGGGCCAGAAACGTAAATCACTTCACTAATTTTTTCCCTTCATGTAGCAAATTTCCAGAATTTCAAAAAGTACTTATAACTTTGGGCCAAATGAGTATTAATTGTTAGCAGCTTTTTGACTGCCATCTAGTGAGCACCTTCTAACTATACTTGCCTTTCTTTTGTTTCTCATCCTCTTCTAGCTTCTTTTTTTCTTCCAATAATGTGGAAAACAAATGAAACGCTAATATAATTTAAAGTTGCTCGATAGATGGCAGTCAAAACGTTACTGTCAGCTTGTACTGGAGTAACACAAAGGTGCACTCCTTTCTCTATGTTTGAATATAAACTGTATATTTATAAAAATTCTAGTAACACGTTATATATATCTGTGAGTATTGTGCCATATTCTAAGCACACATTTAAATTTCTTTAAATTGTTTGTAGGGAAAATAATAGTAAACTTGGTAGAAAAGAAATGTAAAAAAAAAAAAAAAAAAAAAAAAAAAAAAGAAACGCCTGCCGATGGAAATTTAGAGTAACGAAGTAATGAATCAGTTAAAGATTATGTCTACGATAAAATGTATTTAATACATAAATACGAACCTACAATGTCCGAACGTACACAAGTAAGTATTATCGGTACTGGATTACTGGATCGTGTAGGGACACGCGTATTTGACACAGCAGAAGAATTGTTGGATGAATTAGTTGCAGTAGAAGCAAATATACATTGTATACGAAGACAAAAAGATAAATTAAAAGGGAAATATAACAAAGCTACGTTATATGAACTTGTGAAAGCAAGACGAAAGAAACATCATAACAAACATAAAATTGATATCACATCCGGTGAATCTGATGACACTGAGTCTCAAGAATCTCAGGTCTCATCAAATGCCGATTCATCAAGTTCAGGGTCCGAATCCTCTTGACAACAGTACAAAGGGCGTTAAAAGTAAATGCTTCAAACGTAAACATAAAAATGAAAATCAAAAAGGTAAAATTGGGCATAAAATTTTGGTCGTAGATAAAAAAGACAAAACAAAAAGTAGTGACCCGACAGACGAAATAAGTAAACAATTAGGGAAATTAACCTTAATGTTGGAACGGTCACATCAAGAAAAAGGTCAAAATCAATTTGAAGAAGATGGACATGGTAACAATTATTCACATAACCAAGGTAGTAAGGGTGCGAATAGTGGCAATTTCCAAGAGGTAAAAACAACAATCGTGGTTATCGCGGTAATTCAAGTAGAGGTTACAATGGAAACGGAAATTGAGGTAATTTCCAACAAAATCGCGGTAATTATACAGGTAATCCTAATTTCCGTGGAAATAAAAGAGGAAGAGGAATTTTCACAAATTCAAATTACTCGCGAGGTGATTACGCAAATACGGGTTATAATGCACATTATAGCAATCAATATCAACCACAAATGTATAATAATTACCAGGCACCTATACAACAAGAGTTTCAACCTCAATACAATTACCAACCGAGGCAAATGTCGTTACCGGCAATACAATACGGTACGAATGAAAGAGCAGCTTCTCCAATAACGTTATATTGTAGTAATTGCGGCCTGGCTAATCACACGAAAGATGCGTGCCTTAAGCCAATACGACAATGTTTAAACTAATGACGGCTGTGGCTGAGAGAGGCACAGCTACAACGAAACAGACTATCATAAAATGCCCACTACAATGTAAGGACAATATGGTGTATGCAAAAATCATGGTAAACGGGAAACACTATGATACGCTCATAGACACAGCATCCCAAATTAGTCTAATTGATAGAAATATAGTTCAATCAAATACCAAAATCATTAACAACGATACAACAATACGTGGCATTACACAAGATGTCATCACGCTAGGTCAATTATCGATAGTTAAATTTTGCATAGAAGGGTACACCTTTCATCATGCATTTTGCATAGTAGACAATTTCGCAAATAACAAAATTTTGAAAGGGAACGATGTATTAATGCCTCAGTGTGCACGAGTTGATTATGAAAATAACACTAACATTGAAACGATTTGGAAAACCTCCTGCAAAATTTGGTCCAAACCCTAGCGCGGTTTACACGATTTCGGAAAATGTAAATTATTTAATAGATCAGACCAAGTATCCAAAGTATGTAGTTTCCAAAAATGCAGTTTGCCCACCTAGGTCAAAAATGATAATAAAAGTACAAGCACAAAATTCAAAATCAGGTAAAGAACAATTATTGGAGCCTAGAATGGACGCATTCGAACAATATTTGGAATTTTAGTTCCGAGGTGCATTGTATCGCCCACAGAGAATTTGATAGAGGTGATAAATCCATATACTCACAATGCAGTAATTCCAAGTCTAACCGAATTAGGAAAAGCTGAAGATCTGTATATTCCTAACGAACGTGAATGTTTCAATATCGTACAAAGTGACTTGAAAAATGATCAAGAAGAGCTCCGGCGTGATAGAGCATTATTTGATCCTAACCGAATTCAAATCGGACCAGATGTTAAGGCTGAAACACGTAAGGAAATAATTCGTTTGTGCCACGAATACGCAAATGTTTTTGCATGGGATGAGACTAGAATAGTGAAAATTCGTAATTATGAACATCACATCGAATTAACTTCTAAAGAACCGTTTAGACGTCCACCTTATCCCATCGCTCATGCAATAAGACAACAGTTTCAAGAGCAAGTAAACATTTTACTAAAACAAGGTGTTATCGTACCTACAGAGAGTGCATATAATTCTCCTGCATTTTTTGTGCGAAAACCAAATGGTACCTACCGTTTCCCTACGGATTTTCGAACTCTTAATTCCAAGGTCGAATTACAAGTTACTGCACTACCTAGTATTCAACACGTGTTAGCAGGCATGTCAGGAAAGTTTTGGTATTGTCAGTTAGACTTAAATAGTGCATATTTCTGTTTACAGATTACCGAGGGGTCCCGTGACTGTACTTGTTTTACATTAATAAATATGGGTACTTATAGATTTAAGGTACTGCTCATGGGTTTCAAAAACATTCCTTCGACTTTTAGCAGAATACTCGCTTTTACGTAGCTAAGTAACTTCGAACCAGAACATATATCATACTATATGGATGATATATTTATATACCACAATGATGAAAGTGTTATTCCAAAAAAAATTGAAAAACTTTTTCAAAGATTACAGAAGGCTGGACTGATTGTCCTTAGAAAAGACTAAACTAATGCAACATGAACTGGTAGCCCTGGGTCACATCGTCAGTCTCCAAGATCTGAAAGTAAGTGACAGAGTTATCAAGTCTATTTCAACATTCCAACCCCCTAAAACAGTTAAAACCCTGAGGAGTTTCCTTTGTCTTTGTAACTATATTCGAAAATTTTGCAAAGATTACGCATTACTTGTAATTAAAACTACCATTACAACGGTTGATAGGGAAAAACAAGAAGTTTGAGTGGGGAACTGAACAACAAGAAGCATTCCTTAAATTAAAGGAAACAATTATAAATGCTCCGTTACTAAAACCCTATGACCCAACCCGTCTTCTTCATCTGTTTATTGATGCGTCAACAAAAGCAATTTCGGGAATATTAATGCAGAAAGAGAATGAACAATCAGATGAAATGTATCCCATCAGTTATTATTCCAGGTTGTTGAGTCCAACGGAACAAAGATATGCAGTAGTTGAACAAGAATTACTTGCTATTATTTCTTGTCTCAAATCTTTTTCTTTTTACTTGATAGGGAAACGTTTACATTACATACAGACAATAAAGCATTAGTGTTACTTATAACGAATTTATTGTATTTTGCAGATATATATACAGGGTGATCTGAAAATATCGATCTCTAAACTTCAAGAATGTTATAATTTTATTGTAAATATATAAAAAGCTCCAATGCCTTTCAACCATTGCAACTTTTTCACAAGTGGGGAGAGTGTGGAGACGCCATCCACGTAACATGTAAAAATGGGAATAATTGGGATAAAAAATGTATTTATGTAAAGTTAAAATCGTAAACCAAGAAATAATTATTGTAATTATGAATGTATGAGGTGACGGGTAGATGGATATTTCTTAAAAGAAAGGATGTAATACGTAATTAATAAACAACCGCTGAGTAGTTGATATTTCACAAACAACACGGAAATAGACGTTAAAGAATGCTTGAATTGACAGGTAAAGCAAGGTAAGAGACACGAACCAAGTGACGTCAGAATGACAATTGGATATTACGAAAAAGTTGAATGTGCTAACATGATCAAAAGTAAAAGTCACGTTCGGAACAAATAAATATCGGTGTCGACAGGCATCGCTCTCGCATTCAGTCATAACTACATTAACAGTCAACACTACACGTACACCTGTGAAATTACAACTTTGGACATCAACATGTACAAGTAAATGGGATTGTTACTTGATTCTGTCTTGGTTGCTTCGTTACTTGTTGGTATTCTGTAACAATTCATTGCAGACTTTAACGATCTTTTTAACTTGTTGAAATTAGAACCGATATGAACTGTGAAATATCAACTACGTATACGAATTGTTAACTGAACTTAAGTCCGAGAGTTTTCTGAGCTATTCCAGCGGAGCTCGTCCGTGCATGACTAATTTATTATTAATATGTTTTTACTCGGACTAGAGACCCTTCTAGGGAAGGCGAACAATATAGAAAAGAGAGTGTACTAATATTGAAAAAATAATAACGGAATAATGCCTTGAAGAAAATAGTTCAAGGGTGAAGAAAGGAAATGCTGATGTTGAAGGAAGAAAGAAAAAATAATAGCTTATTGTAGGTTTTTATTGGCTTTTGATTTTGCTCTCAAGTATTCAATGAAGGTTCGGTTCCAGAGACTGTATGTGGATATGATGGGGTAGGTGATAGAGTATGGATAACAGTGATACGAAAACTCACATTAAGTAATTGCGTGTGTGCGGAAACTGGAGATCGGGTTTGTCCGTGATGGCGACTACTGACTTTTCTTTCTTGCAAGTAACACTATTTTAAGTGAACACTCAGATCAAGAAGAGATATACATATTTAAAATCAGCATAAAAAACTGAGTTTGTGTGTAAAATATTAGGTGCCATTGGTTCAAGAGAAATTGATGATACAATAATCAGATTCTTGTCTGTGGAGAGTGATATAAAAATGTTGAAATACCATGATATTTTTAAATTGCTGAAAGAAATGGAAAGCAAATACACAGTAATGGGTACTGGGTGGAAGGCGCTTCTATGTGGAGAATATATTTTTCGTGGCTGCCATCTTGAAGTCCAACCATATTGAATCTCAACTGATTTTCTTGGTCATGTAACATGTAATTCTGGGCTAAAATTTTGCGAGAAATATGTTTCTGAAGTCAGTTGTGCCGTAAATGTAATATTGCGAGATATAAGGGTATGTGACGCTAGCATTGGGTAATGATACTATAGCCTAGAAACACCCATTTCTTCTCGAAATAACGACGGAAATGAAACCTAAATACATACAAATTGTTCCTGAGTATAGTGAACTATCGATATAGATTTGTCCGCATTTGGGCTTCAATTCCGTCGTTATATCACGGCAAACTAGGTGTTCCAAGGCTATTGTATCATTACCCCATGCTGTGAATGTCGCACATTGTTCTCTCTCACAATAATACATTTACGGCACAACGGACTTCAGAAACATATTTCTCGTAAAATTCTAGCCCAGAATGATATATTACACGACCCCCTTCCCAATCCTTCCTTAATAGGATCCGCACCTACCTCCAAGCGCATGGACCCCATGAGGGCTGTGGTGTTCCACTGTCTCTACACTCTGTCCTGACAATCCCAGAACCCATAAATTGTAGCTACTTTCCAAAATCCATAAACCTTGTAATCCCGGCCGACCCATATTTTCCAGTATTGGCTTTCTCACTGAAAGAATCTCCGTCTTCCGTGACACCACCTCCAACCGTTTATCCAGGCTCTCCCTTCCTACACCAAGGACACCAACCACGTCCTCTCCACAATACATTCTATCTCTGATCCTATACCACCGGACACCATCTTAGTTATAGTTGACGTGGCGTCACTGTATACCAACATTCCCCACACCCATGGACTCGCTGCCTTGTACACTTCCACGACACACTCCCCAGTCCTCTTAAACCCAGCAAACAATTTCTGCTTCAGCTAGCCCAGTGTGTCCTCACTATGAACAATTTCACCTTTGAGAACCACAATTTCTTGCAAATGAAAGGCACAACCATGGGCACTCGTATGGCCCTTCTTACGCTAACCTTTTCATGGGACAACTGAAGACCCAATACCTAACTCCACACCTCTCAATTCTTCCACCACGCTTCTCTATATCGATGATATTTTCTTGATCTGAACCCACGGACAAGAGTCTCTGGAAACATTTCTGCAAAACCTTAACTGCACCTTCCCCGTCAAGTTCACCTGGTCCTTCTCGAGGGAACATATAACTTTCCTTGATGGGGATGTCTGGCTCAAGAACAATCGACTTGAGTCAGGCGTTCACATCAAACCCACCAACAGTATGCAGTACTTCCATTTCAACAGCTCCCATCCATACCATACCAAACGCTCTCTTCCATACGCTTTTGCTGTCCGTGGTTCCGGCATCTGTTACTCTGATGACCTGCTCCAAAATCATTTCAATACCCTCTCCTCAGCTCTGACTGATGTGGATATCCCAAACACCTCATCCGTAATCAACTGGACCGTGCCAGAAATCACCCTAACACCAACCGGCCTCCCCGCGAAGCTCCCTCAGCCAACAATCTTCTTACCTAGTACCACCCCAGCCTTCAGGTCCTCCAACAGCTCCTCAAACTGGCACACTCCATACTCACTGCTTCACCTGAAACTGAAAGAGTTTTCCCGTCGTTCCCCAAAATTGTCTACCACAGACCTCCGAATCTCAACATGATTCACAACAGAACTGGACCAATCCTGCCCCCTTCCCTCACACCTGGCAACTGCAATAGACCCCGCTGCAAAACCTGTCCTATTTTTGATCCCAATCTTTCCTTCGTACATCCTGTCATTCACAAGACGTACTCTTTTCGACACTCCGGCAGTTGCATATCTTCCAACCTTTCTATCTCCTACTCTGTAACCTATGTTCTACGTCGGCAAAACACAAACTCATCTAACATTCCGCATCAAGAACCATCGCTACTCCTCCAATTCTGCACTTCCCCATACCTGAACCTACTTCTTAGCACGGCTGAACCTTTGACGAAACCTTTCTACGTCGGCGAAACACAAACTCATCTAACATTCCACATCAAGAACCATCGCTACTCCTCCATGTCTCAACTTCTGCACTTCCCCATACCTGAACATACTTCTTAGCACGGCTGCACCTTTGACGAAACCTTTCGAGTCAGAATCCTGAAAGTCCTGAACTTTAGCTCACCTGCCACAATTAGAAAGGGACTGGAGCAGAAGTACATCTCTATCCTTTCCGCCAACCATGAACCCGGCCTCAACTGCCTGTAACTCTCTGTAGCGCTGTGTCTTCTCCTTCTTTCTTTCCCTCCTTTGTTCGTCTCTAGTTGCTACTTTATTCTATTTTTCTATATTGTTTCTTTGTTCTCCCCTTCACATTATTATTAATATTATTTTTCCCCTCCCATGATTCTTTACCCTCCTATTCCTTCAGGAAGCCCCTTACCCGCTCATAGTAACCTTCGCACTTTCTTCTCCGTTCGCTGTTTTCTCCAACTCATCTAGTCATTTTCCGCCTCCATAACCTGGCCACATTGTCACCCTGCATCTGTTGATAATATGGCGTTTCCTTAAAACCAGTCCGGGACCTGTCCGCTCTGTCCGTTTTCTCTCCTACCAGTTGAAAACGCTTTTGCGAAACGTATTGCTTTTCTATTGTGTTTGTGATGTTATTGTACACCTGCCTCAAGAATCTACCCTGTATCCTTTTTTCTACCACCTTTTTTACCATTGTATATATATAAAGTATATAGAAGAAGGCCGGATAGGCATTTTAATACGTGAAATTTTAATAGAAAGGAAAGGAATTGTACTCACGAAATATCGTGACGAAAACCACGTACACAATTACACACATAACACTTTAAAATCACTTAAAATTGTCGGCTTCAGCCGTCTTCAGTTGTTGACAAAAAAAAGTTCACTGAACACACGTGCACAATTTGTAGAGATAGAGAAACAAGATAGCTGACGTCCACATGGAAATCAATTGACAACGTTCTGCGCGCTTGCAAGTACTAATGAGAAATGGGTTTTTGAAATGGTGTTTTGTGTTTAAAATTGAGCTGGGTATAATATTAATAATATTAAAAATTGGGACTCAGTAAAGGAAACGCAGTCAGGAAAGTTGAATTCAGTATAGAAACCGCAGTCGGGGAAAGTGGGATAAGTATAGAAAACGCAGCCAGAAAAAGTGTGATAAGGTTTATAAAACGAAGTCAGAGAAATTGAGATATAGTTCAGGAAATGCAATGAAAAGGGAGTAGGTTGCTGAGTCAATCACAAAAAGTGAGAGTCAGATTAGGATCACAAAAAAAAGAAGTGAATGGGCAGGAGAGAAGGGGAAGTGTGGGTGTAGACGTGGAAAGAAGAAACAAAAAAGTTACTGCAGGTTTAGAGCAGGTTTCACTTTTGCTCTCAAGCCCTGAATGGAAGTTCCTTCTTAGAGACGACGTGTGGATGTGTTTGTGGTGTAGGGATAGGGTATGGGTTATAGCTACACGGAAACTGTCATCGAAGTCAGTGCTGTGTGTGTAAACACTGGCGAATCCGATCTGTTGGTGACGGAAAAGTGGTGGTGATTATTGACACAGAGGTTTAAGAGGCCGCCTGTTTCCCTCACACAAAATGCCAGGTAGATGGTGCAGATTAGGATATATACGACGTATAGGTTTGACAGATTCCTTTGGGAAGTAGAGTAAACTTGCCGCCCACTGTACTGATAGAGATAGATAAAGACGGAAAATGGATGGGACAGGTTTTATATGTAACGCTGTTACATTTGTGGGCAGGAACTGAAGGCAAACGGGACGAAGAGTTAGTGTGGACCAAGATGTTTCTAAGTTTGGGAGGATGCTGAAAAACTAATCTCGGCTTGGTAAAAAAGACGGATTTGGTATCGGGGTCAGATTCGAGTGTATGGAAGGGGGAATGCAATATTTGGTTGATCTTGGTAAGCTTAGGCGAAACTGAGTAATTAAAGCCGCAGGATTCGGCTTGATATTGGGACTATGAGTGGGTCGAGTGTGTGATTGCACGTCGAATCTGTTTGATTATGAGGTTAGGTAAGTAGTGTCGGTTGACTAAAGCCTCCTGGAGGCGTTGATTATAGATTTCAGTTGCGGATGTGGTGGAATTCGGGTGTTGTCGATTGAGGGCAAGGGAGAAGGGGATAGCTTTTCTAGTGTGGTAAGGATGGGAACTTAAATAATGCAAGTATTGCATGTGGTTTGTTGGTTTTATATGAGCGGAAATGGTAAGAATCTTGTTTTCCAGTGATATCTACAGCAAGAAATTTGACTTCAGTGTTTGAGATGGACCAAGTGAACTGGACAACAGGAAACTGGTTCAGCTGTTCTAGAAACGCCA
>JAGDQP010053057.1:0-13641 GCA_022664845.1 Lepisma saccharinum | reverse complement strand
CTCGAAGAAAATACTTCAGATTTGGTATAGAGACCTTGAGTTTTGAGTCTACAATCTTCGTTTATCGTATTATTATAATATATGCACCAGAGCTGAATCGGATCACTTGATCAATCAGATCATTCGGGTCAAGTTTTGGACCGGGTCACCGGGTGGATACTTGGGACACGGTATGGCCCGGTGACTCGGAGGGCATATCAGAGTTTTAATTATTTCTTACGTTTGAATAGCATTCCTTTCAAGGGTGATCGTAAAATACAACGCCGAACATTTCCAGATCATTAAGTTCCCAAATCAAGTTAATCGTATCGTTCCGGTCAAGCTTCGGACCTGGTCGCCAGGGTCAACTATACACTGTGACGAAGATGTTATTTTTTATAATTTTAAAAATGTGGGGTCAGGCCGGGTCACTAAAAGTGACCTGATTTCGGCTTTGATATGCATCCAGAATGTTGTTTCTATCTGCTTTCCTTTAGACGGTAGTAAGGATATAGTGTCAAATTGCATAAAGGAATGCTGTTGGCTAAAAACGGCCTCATGTATCAAGATGTATGAACTGAATCTGAAGTATTTTCCTCCCCACGATTTTCGGAGATAAACAGAGATTTTAAAGACTCTGTGTATGTTATAGAGAGTACTATTGACTGCTCACGTGTAAATATCAATCTAGTTTGGAGTGTCCAGATAGATGCACTTAAACCTCTAGCCTCTGTTCTTCCGTGCTTTCAGTTCACTGGAAATTTCCGGAACACGATAAATAATGCTACACTAGGTAAAATAATATAGTGAATCACTTCTATAACGAGAAGTAAAAAAAAAAATGCTTTATTATTTTATAGTTTTTAGCTTTTATTTCCCAGAAAATGACCACTCAATTTGAGGAGTCATATATGTAGGCTAAAATTATTGTTTTTTTTTTTTTTTATATATTTTTATATACTTATGATTTTATATCATGGAGTCTCTGGGCAATATTTTTTCCTACCTTCGAAAATTTTATCATCTTTCGCATTTCCTTCAATTTTCAATAATCGAAAACGTGGCAGTAAACTTTAACAAGATCTTTCATAATGTGTTCATGTTGATTTATTAACTTAATTGTTTTTGTGGACTTAGGCCTTTTTGGCTCACACCGGAATATGGTGTTGGAGAAGATGTGGGAAAGTCACCGACTAGAGGTTAGTTAGAAGGCACCAGCCCGACCTTGGCCTCGAGTGACTGAGAGAAAAGCTTCCAAAAATCTTAACGAGGATCTTAGTCCCTGAATCGGTACTCTTGCTCTCTCAAATGCGGCGTCAACTCTCGAGCTATAAGGAAGTTATCATGCTTTTTATGTGTTACGGTTCCTAACCTATATTCTCTCCTTTTGATACATACCAAGTTAAGTGAGTACTTTATGTTTTCTTGAATGACTGCTCTATATCATTTCTTCTGTTGTAGGTATTTTCTTTAAAATATATATAATTTCAGTATCCTATATTCAAATTGCGATTTAGGAAAAAGCAAACTACGATAACAAAGGTTGTCCTCAGTCACACCAGGAAATTGCCGATATGGTACGTTCAACTTAGACCCTGACCGACACCTTCCCATATCATGTTCCCTTCCCTATCACGGTTGAACCTTACGGCGAAGATCTTAAATTTCCATCTCATACCTTCTGTCACGAAAGTATGAGGTCAAAGATGTTCTGTAATTTACGGTGTTGTAAAAAAAAGTAAACATATTTTTTTTATTTAAAGTTTCAAAGTTAGGACCAACACAACGTTCCGCAATCACATGAAAGAAGGTTTTGAAACCTAATTGAAAGTGTTTTTGTATTTTTTGACGTTGAGAACGTGATATCAATAACTTTACTATACTCTGTGCTGTAAAACATAGTTAAACTTAGCGTTTTCGTTCACAATTAAAGACAGCATCACATTTCCTTTGTGAAACTCTGAGAAATACTTTAGTACAAATCAGTTTGCGAATACGACGTCATGACTCTACGTTAACGAGACGAATAGAATGTGATGAAGCAAGTTAAGTTGTTCAGTAAGAATTCACACGACAAAACACATTTAATTTATTCTCTGACAATTATAAATATTTTTAAGGCTAACTTTTCGACTATATTTGTATAGTTTTGATATTCTGCCATCCTTGTGACAACCAAATCCAGAGATCTCAAGTGAAGTAGAACTAGTTTCATAACGTTTGAAAAGTGTAGATGAATAATGATTATTGTAATTGATAATGGGATATAATGAACTTATGTTTAATAAAATTTGATCACATAAATTAATGATAATTTTTGCGTTTACTGTTCTAGCATATACTTTAGCAGGAGATAAGAAATATCTTTAAAAACTGTACTACTAGAAATGTCTTCCTGTTCTAAATAACTTTCTTTAAACTTCTAATCCACCGTCCTTTTAATTCCGAAGAGAATAACGTTTGTAACGTCGACTTAGGAGAGAATTAAGCATAATTATAGACCAGTACTGACATCTACTTTACCGGTGAGCCGTATCATTCTAAATGTCCATACGATGTGCTTCGAACTCAATCAAACCGAGCCGTCGTAGCTCAGTGCTAAAGTGTTGCCGTGACATGGGTTGAATCCGAGCGGGCGACCATCCTGACTAAGGATTTTCCAGGGTTTTTTCCTCAGTTACATCAGGTAAATGCCGGGATGGTACCTTCCAATTAAGGTCTGGCCAACACCTTCCCGAATCCTTTCCCATCTCGTATTCCGACTTGAGCCTTAGATGCCATATGACTATAAATAAAAATTCAATTCGAATTCAATCGAGCCCAGATCAATATATATTTTGAATCAGAAACACTTTAAACCTTTCCATGTGATTTCGAGAAAAATATTACTTCTAGTTTACATGGAGAATATGTAAGGAATATACTTAGGGCCTATTTTTCTTCTAAATTTAAGTTTAACGGAACTGTACTATCTCATCTCAAAACACAAGACGATTGAAACATGTCAGGCCTTAGAAACCCTCGTTCTTTTATATCTGACAAATTGATATTATGCAGGATATTGGAAAACAAAACACCAACAAAACTATCTAACAAGATTCTTGACATGATTTTTTAAAAGTATAAACCATCCACGGTGTACAAATGCTTCATTTCAGCACTATAGGCATCCGAAAGTGTGGGAAAATGAACTCCAGTGCCATTAACAGTAGAACTGAGGTGGCTTCAACGACTTCAAACTTGTTCTATCCAAATATGCATATTCCAAAAATGCACAATGGTTGCACAAACAATTTCCGAAAAGGAAGTAGGGGATTTCTAGAAATTCTCTGGAGTAAAGGTGAGTCGGAACAAGCATGAATGAGACTACCTTCCAGCAAGAAACAGTAATTCCTTTGTGACAAGCCTATCTCAAACAGATTTCCTTTCACCAACGAAATTATAAGAAAAGGTGCATGGTTGTATATAAAGCAGGAATAAGTTACATACACTTCAATGAACTTTTGGTATATTTGTTATCAGTAACAAAGACTATCATTGGCCGGTTTACTAGCAGTTATTACTCATATCATCATTACAAACAAGGAAAGTCGTCTTATTCTTGTATATTTCCACTCACCTTTACTCCGGAGATGTATGTTTGGGGAATGCCTTGCGTTTTCATTGCAAATTTTGCAATATGCCTTTTCTTTATAAAACAGGTTTGAAGTCTTTAAGAGTATCATGCCGCCCTATTTCTGCTATTAATAATATTGAAAATATCAAGCTCTAGAGTACATTTTCGGACGCGGTCGGCAGCCTATAGCGCTCAAACGAAGAAACTGTGCAGCCTTAATGAATGTACTTTTTTCGTTTTTTTGTTTTCATATTACGAAACTCGTGAGGTGGTTTAGTCGGTGCTACTTTGCAGCAGCCTGTGTATGTGAAATAGGAATAAAACATTACACATTAAAGATAAAAAAAGGTAAAAATAAATAGCTTTAGATAATTGTGTTTCAGAGAACGTTATAAAATATCTGTTTATTGACCAATGAAGTCGTAAAAGTTTACCGGAACGTATTCCGGATTGTTTCGGCTAAAAAAATCTGGTTATACTCAAACCGCAGCTTTCGTAGTCCAGGCCGTAACGTTGCAGACTTCGAATGGAGAATAGGTAGGTACCTCGGTTCGAACCCCACCGCTGCCCATCACCACTTAGGTTCTTCAGGGAGTTACTCAATTTTTACAGACGAAAGTCGAGATGGAGCATCAAGTAAGACCCTGGCTACTACCATCTTCATCCTCCCCATACCCTATCTCACCCTGGAGTAGAGATATCTAAAGGCCATAAACAAATTCAAATTTACTGAAAATAATGCTTCTTGCTTCATAATTCTCTGATAAACATAAATTGAAAGACGTAACGACACAGGTTTTTTGTACACTGAGTGGCGCTATTTGAAATAACCTCCCTTTCGCTTGGTATATTTCCACCACCTTTGAAGCAACTTCTAAAAATGACAATGGAAAACAGCGTTGCACAGTGTCTGGAACAAGTCTTAAAGACATTTTTTTTTATGTTATCTGTATGACTACTGAATCTGGAGGACCAAATGCGAGCCATTAGTATAACGATGTGGAAATATATTAATTCTAGATCAGGACTGTAGAAGAAACCACCGACCTCACGATTTGTATTTTTATCCGTGTTATTCGTGTGCATCTAGGGACGTGTGACATGAGCATTAAAATGGTTCTCTTTGATAACATGAAGGTTTTTCTCTGGTCATTTTATGACTTGTCGGAGCTCGCTTTTGCAACACAATCCAGTACATTGACTCCCTTGTCATCCCAGAAAACAAGAACCATTGCCCTGGCTTACTTTACGTCTGACTTTTCAACTTCTTTGGGCTAGATGATCTTATGTGCCACCACTTCATCGAAGGTCATCATTTAGTCTTGGGATCGTGTTGGTATACCCAAACCTCATCTTCAGTCACACCGGCCATTCTGAGTGAGGTTTTCCCAAGGTTTTACCCCAATGCCGAGATAATACCTTGAACTTACTCCTTGCTGCATCCCGTACCCTGCATTTGCGCTTTTAAATTCAATTTATACCGTGTCTTTTGAATTTCGGTCATTGCTTGCATCTCATTCATTAACGAGACATTATCAGCGTACCCTGTAATACCATTGTACAGCTTGCAGCTAATTTTACATTCAGTTAAGAAAAATATGGCACAAGTCAATTACATTGTCTAAGATGTAGGCTAAAATAATAGTACGCTGATCCCACATATACATTGAATGATCATTTCAAAAGAAACCGTTAACATGTTAGTGCTTCCTTAAACAAACATGGTGTTTACAACTCTTTTGACTAACTAGTAGAAAACGTAACTAATATTTGAGATACTATAATGGCCAAAATAATTTATGCTTTCGTCTTTCTTTTACAGTTATATGGTAGTAAAAGATGGTGTTTAAAAAGTTATCAACTTGTGTCGTCATTCTTTTCCTGATCAGCTGTTTCATTGACTGCACTCACGGTAAGAACATAACAATATTTAGTTGTATGTAAAATATAACGTATTTCTAGATGTAATGGACAAACATTCAAGAAAATTCCTTGTTGTTGCTTGTAATAATTAATTTATCAAGACTCCATCTGAGGACAAAAGTGGAGTCTAAAAACAATAACATAAAATTTAAAGTGATTCTTGGATCTGAACTATTAAATTTTAATCACCTTTCGAAGTTTACAACATTATTTCGGGGACGCCCTGTACCGGTACAACTGGTTCTTATATTCAGACAAAAGAGTTGCAAACTAACAGCAACTAACCTGTAAAGATTCAAGTTCTGTTTCCATACCAATATGGCGTCCCATTTTGGCATACTCCGAAGCACATGTTCCTGAACTGTAGAATCTAAGATTGAAGAACACTTCCTGCTTTTGACCAATCATCTCGTACTACCATTACTATTCCAACAATAATTTCCTCGATAAACTGGACTCCAATATTATTCATCATTGAGTATCAATTCCACTGGATACTAATTTCCGGAAATACAAACAGGTAATTCTAACACATATATCAATGACTGCTAATGAAAAGTGGAAAATTAATACGTCTCGACTCAATCTCGTACAGTATGACCCGTACAGATACACACATTCGACCCCTTCATTCCATAAATCTATCTGCCGGTTCCGCTTGCTCAGGACTTCTTCCTCAATACATTTACAATTTCTCCCACCAGGTAGGATAACAATCGGTTAGGAACAAATTCTTACCAGTTTCTTTCCAGATGATCGTACTTCCATAGAGAAAAAAATAATAGTGTAATGCCGCAACAAAATATAGGCATTAAGCGTTCAGTACATTTTCTAGTATTAAATTTACTTTTTGTGCATTAATTGGGTACCAACACACCAGAAAGTCACATATTTGCACTAAAAACGTAGCATACTTTATATTAATTTTGTAAGAAATTAATGAATGATGCACTACAAGCTTGGAAAAACTAAGACAGATTATGAGCTAGTTTCGGGACAAATTGTGCACTAAAAATGTAGTTTGATTTTCAGTGTAGCCGTGCAATAATAGGTTACGCCCATATGCTGTCAAGTCGGGGGACTGACGGCTGCCCGGAAAATGTCCAGACGAACAAACGCCACTCATGGGTCACACCGACCTTTTCCCAACTATTTCTCGACTAATAGTTGCTCGGGCCACCGCCGGGGTCGGCGTTTGGCTTGCTGGGTAGAAACCATGCTTTTAACCTCTGGAAATTCTCAACATTATTTGTTAAATATTATAAGTGTTGTCAAATTTCTGACAAAGAAGTAGTTTTCCTTTCAACATGCAATACAAACCTTGTTTCTATTCCTCATTTGAAAATGCTATAAAAGTTATTTTAACCTGTAAAATTTGAAGTCATCATGTCTACATTTATAGCAGGAATTCAAGCAGAGGGAATACAGTATAACCTAATAAATGGAAGAATCCGTTCAATATGTCTAATGCAAATTTTATTGATTTAGGAGCATGTCGGGACTATCAATTCATGTGCAAAAATGGGAAGTGTATCAGGAGAAACTACATTTGCAATAAGGAGAAGGACTGCACAGACAACAGCGATGAAGATCCAACAATATGTGGTAAGTATGCTTTCTATTTTCTACACACTAAATAGAAAGAACGGAATATTCTTCGTATTGTTAGAGCAGGAAGAGGGACAGCTCTTTCACAGATTAGGACTTAATCTACAAGAGTGGTTTCCCATTAAACACTCTCGCTTGAAAACATTTCGCACTGACAAAAATATATCAGAAGACGTCAGGAATATGATATGTACAAGATATCTGTGACAGTTGTTTTCAAGTTCCTAACGAGACGAAAGAAACAATTTTGAAGGATACTCCCGCAGTTGGAAGGCTTTCTGATCGGATAAATTGTTAGATAACTGGCCCGAAAGTACAGGGTTCAAATATCTACGATATTAAAATATTTATTATTTTAGTTAAAAGGACATTACTTTTCTTTATTACTGCTTCTGAATAACGGCTCCCTTTTGGATCTCTTTACATTTTCAACATGTTATTGCGTCATTTTCATGTTCAAAATATGAAAACCTTATCTAAGTAGATGAAATTTTATCCAGAAAATAATATGCCTACGTTCCCATCGAAATAAACTATCATAGATCCCATTTTCTTTCGACTGGAAATTTTTTATTCTATCTCTGATGACAATCCATTCTAAAAAAAAAAGATTTCCTCTTTCACCTGTCAAAAGATGAAATATTTCGTTCAGATAGAGCGGAATTCCGTTCTTTGGATTTAGTGTGTATATACATCGTATATGCATGTATGATAGATGAAATAATCGGACGCAAGTTTATATGTATTGGATCTTTATATAAACTAACCATTCTGCTCTAAAGTCGCGATCTTGAGTTTTCTGATTTTCCGATACAATTATAGTACTTGACCGACTGTGGTGGGTTCATAGTAACTCAAGATTTCAAAGGTTACCAAACGCCTATTTGAGCTCAAGAGGCAATTTCTGCAAGATAAGTTACTATAAAGCTCTAAGCAAGTACTATTAGACATCTTAGAAGTTAGGAACAAGTTCTACCTATTTTTCGTATTTATTAAAAAACTATATTACTCTAAGGTACACAATTCCAACATGAATCTATTTGCTTTCCGGAAACTTGACGTAACTATTAAGACGCTATTTTCAACACCATCTTCAATTAACAGAGAAATAAATTTGTACATATCATTTAGAGTCTTATTGCAAATGAGAAAATATTCTGAATTTTACCACATTATATTGGCTTTATTTAAATCCCTATTCGATTTAATGCGTTTTGTTTTAATAATTCAAACTTAGAAATCAAATACTGTAGTTTCCTTAATGTTTACTGTAAATATGTATGAAATAAATTTAGTGTAATTTATGTTTTTAAAAATTGAATTTTGTCTTTTAGAATCACATTATTTTATTCATCCAGTGCTTCAACCTCAAATTATGTACTTATTGGATGATTATCTTATTTTTTGATTTATACATTATTCAGCATGTTTTATGAATACCTTATTTATTATGTTTAAATCACAGGTGTTCAGAATCAAACATTATGAGATAGAAACAACAAATATTCTCTACGCTTTTTTTTAATTACTGTTTCCGTACTTAGTGCAATACCTTGTTAGTTGAACACCACCAGAGTTTAATACCCGCTCACTACGGTGGCAAAGTTTTCAGCATCTGATAAAACAGTTTATGTTATCCATCAGAGAACAATCATTTGTCAAGTAGGAACTTATAGTTTAACTGTCTACAAAGTTTTAACGCTTAGATACATTCAAATGCAATAATTCAAATTGTTATGAAATGGATGATATTTCTTGATTCCCTTAATAAAAAAAATGCAAGTTACAGATATTTACAGCACAGTTAATTATTTCCTTCCGAGGGTCTACCGTTTAAGTTAATAGCATAAATATTTCATCATTTAGGACCCAACACGTGTACTAATGATGAATTCAAGTGTAAATCAGGACACTGTGTAAGCAAAGATTACCTTTGTGATGGTGAACCCGATTGCGGAGACAACAGTGACGAGGATAACGAAATGTGCAGTAAGTTGTTTCTTTTCTGCAATTTACTTAATATGTATGAACTTTTAGTAATTGTTTTTCAATTCAACATATTTACTACATAGTGGTGAATAAGAAAGGTAACCAAAACCAATGTAGATTTATTTGTTTCAGTTATGCACCACCCTGTAATTTGTTCCTTTATTCAAATATATTCTAGTGACAAAACATCACGAAAAGAGATGTTAAAGAAAGCAAATTAATTTTATTTTAAACTTCAATATTCTGTTTTGATATTTAAAAAATATTTGGTTTGTTGAAATTCACAGTAAGAGAAATTTAGAAGTTAAAGTTCATATTTGAAATGTGACTAAGTTTAACTTACTTCTTATTTTAATTACGCCAAACAACGATCATTTCATGCAGTATTCAAGATAAGAGTGAATAAGTCTCAAGAGAAAGATAGCCCTTTATCCAAATCTTTTGTAGAAAAAGCGCATTGTTATTATAATTATTGTTTTATATGTGAAATTTCCATACTCATAATACATTGTTCCTTAGAACCAGGAACCTGTTCGTGTTATGGAGATCCCCATTATAAAACTTTCGATGGAAGAACAATCCATTTCCAAGGAATCTGCCGTTACGTTTATGCTGCCGATACTCAGGATAACACTTTCAGCATTGAAGTTGTGGTAAGACAGACTGTGCTTCTTTGTCTATGTTGAAATGCTAGCTTTCATGTGAACAATCTGAAAGTCAGGAAAGAACATATAAAACTATTAATTAGGTTCTACAAGATGTAGTCTACAAGAGTAGAAGGGTGTACTTATGATTTAGTCATATCTCAAGGAAAACATTTATATGTTTACCAGCTTCATTGTACAAGATCTGACAATAATGTTATGAGATTGTTTCCCTAGTGGCAACCCTGAAGATTACTAAGATATATTGTTTTCGACATTGACAATTTCGTTGTTTTCACTGCCACTGGTGAATCCCTGCAGTCATTCAATCTGAAGTAGCTGCTTGTATAGTTTTGTTTCTTGTGATCCCTGTCACAGAGTAGGCAGGTGAAATATTTTTCAATAATTTTCGTACAGTGCTTTTGTAATTCCAAATCTTCAGTTAGTGAAGCATAATTTTCTCTCATTTTATGTTCGACTTTTATGCAATATGTTTATAATTAAACTATCATATTGTACATTTTTTCACATCCTATCTCCGATGACATACTCCTAAGTTATATTTCCCACTTTTATTTATGTGACGAGGACAGCTTAATTTAGACAGAGTGACTACATGAACCACACCAATACCAGCAAGAATCAGGAAATGACGATCATGGCATATCCTAGTAATCTATAGGATTAACAATGTAAATATGAAAATCAGTCTTATCACAATATTGGTAAATTCGTGTAGACGATAGTATGCTTTTTTTTTAAGTTTGAAGTGCCTAACATATTACAAAGCTGTTGATAGTTGCAATAGAATTACCATTGAACCAAGAACAAATAGGAACCAAAACGTATCCTACGTAATATGAACAGTAATATCCCAGAGTGTAACATACTCAAAACCGACAAATTCCGATCACGGAAACACATTTATTTCTTCAATTTTCAAAATGGCAACTCCGGAAACATTTGGGCGTACGATTTTAATTTACTTAGTTGAAAGTCTGTTTTAGGACTAAATGTCTATACTTATTCTTGATATTGTATTATGAATTGCATGGTTTCTCTGGGGCCACATAGAATGTTTATTATACTATACCCGCACCCCTAAAAAACGGAAGCCTAAACGCCCAAAAATGGGGAATTGAAAAATGAAGATTTGTATAGTAGCTCATTTGGGGTACTATAAAAGGATTTTTGGCGACTGAATATAAGTATAAATCATTTTCTTTACAAAAGAGTTTACTAAATTTATAGTAAAAATGAAACTTAGAAACCAAAATGGTGTTTCTTCGATACTTTTTTTTTTGTACAGTCAATCTGTACATATCCTGCGAAATATCGGGTAGTAATGTTTTTGGATATGTTTTGTATGTTAGGGCCCTTATTAATAATCCAGGTTGCGACTTGACGTCTCAACATATTGAAAAAACACTTATTTTTTATTTTCAAGTGATATCTCTAAACATTGAGTTCTAGAATTGTTTCTAGAATTCGTTACACCACGCTTCAATAAATTTTGATCACAAAATATCTCCTGACTGGTGAATTTTGTGACAAAAGTAGTTATTTTGGATATTAAGGAGCCGTAAATTTGCTACACATTGAGTGCAGAATGGCTCCCCTTCGTTCAATAATTTCCAAGATGCAGCTCTTTAAAGTTTAGGTGGTTTGAGAAACACATACAAATAAGTAATGCCATAAAATTTACTTCGTAAAACAAGCTTGTTACAATCATGAAAAACTTGAAATCACATGAGAACATAGTAACGGAAATATTAACAATTTCCGTTATTAGCCAGAACTGGGTGTTATCTCTTGACCTTTCAAGCTCCTTATAATATGCTCAAGCTATTCAATTTCTGAAATATTATCTGCTGCCTCTTCATCTAAACGCTCAATCACTGATGGAGTATACCCAGTGCTCGAAATTAACAGAGCCAGTTATTTTTTTTCTTCACTGGTCCTACAGAAATCTTATCAGCAAATAATTACAATCAACGTAATTTTTAGTCCACTTTATTATATTCGTTTAGGCTGCAGACCTATATAAGATACCAAATGCGAAAGAATAATTATAACGTTGTAAAAATTCTGTCAAAGCAAACAAGACCATGCTTAACAAATATAAATGCCTGATGTCTGACCACCATCTTATCACAGTTACTTTGTTTTTATTAAGCTAAATATCTTCTTCGGAAGAATTTGCTGGAAGTTTGGGGCCGTTGGGAGAAATATTGAAGCGTCTGGCTCTTTGTCCTTTGTCTACTTGTATAAAGAAGCATACTGCCAGAGCTACGTCATAATTACACAATATAGATTCAGTGATAAGACGGTGCATTCGCGTTACATACGAGTTGTTTTCTGCTTCCGGCACTTGCGGCAGAGGTGTTGATCAGCTGATAATATATTAGTTATTAAGATTCTTCGATTTCACATCTTTTTAGGTAAGTTTATTTGCGTATTGGAATTTTAGCGTCACTGGCTCACAGGACCACTGACATTTTTTAGTTTCTAGCCCTTGGAAATTTTTCCTGGTCATCGCCCAGTGGACCACCGCTAATTTCGAGCCCTGAGTATCCCCGTCTTTGGTCTCACTATCGATAATGACTTCAGGCAAATTTGTGGAAGACTGTCTGACGGAAAAGTTGTATATAAATTAGCAGTTGATTTCGGGATTTCAGGCGCGACATTTGGAACGGTTATCGTACAATTACCGTTTCTTATGACCAAGACAAATAATACGGTGACGAGTTTGAAATAGGAGTGTTTTAAACATTTCTCTCACGACGCAAGGACTTTTTGAGGAGACAGCAGAAATAAAATCATTTTACACATTGTCGACCAGAAATTTACATTTTCGTGAAAAACACGTTTACTTTTTGGGAACATCGTTGTTAAATTTTATTTGTGTTATTAGAAATAAAAATAAATTGATTCCCAGGAAGAAGGGATGTGCACATGAAGCCCACTGGTTTCCGGAGTATAATGATCTAATGACACCTGCTTAAATTGGGAAACCATTAGAGTCACATATTAGATTGACATTTTTGAACAGTTCCCTTGAACAGATTTTGTCTGATTTGAGTACGTTATATGGAAACGGATACTGATTAGCGGTGTATTTCCTTTGTTCCAATTTATTCTGGGTATCACACTATATTTCCCTATTCCTATTCGACTATGAACCTGTTCTGATTTTAAAAGTAATGTTATAATTTGAAACCAGAGAAAGTAATTACATTTAATTTATAATTAGAAGATCTTTGCCATTTTATATTTGATTAGGTATGCTGTATATCTGTAAGGTTACGGTAAGACGAGAAGAAATGTTCCTAATTGTAACTCAAAAACCCGTGTGGACACACGAATATCTTAAGATATTTAAATGTACTATACATAAAAGCCATAGTTTTCTACATATACTAGTCCAATTTTAGCTTTATCAAAATGCTGCTTTGTACAGAAAATTCAAAATTTTTAAAATGGTAAGTAGCAAACCAAAAGCCATTGTAATTGATTATTTTATGCTTCCAGAATGCTAACCGGCACGGCGCTACCCATGTGTCCTGGACAGAGAAAGTATGGGTCTACATCGGTGAAGTAGAAATTGAAATGATCAGAGGTGGGAGAACATTGGTTAAAGGCACACCTATCGAACTGCCTTACGTCATTGATTCGCCCGTGTTGTCCATTCAAAAGGAAGGATCGAACTTCGTGGTCAATTCCGAGATTGGTGTGCAGGTATGTATTGTAACTCTAATGTTGTTAAGAAGTACTTAATTTAATGATGAATCTATTTGAAATTATTCGGAACATACACAACTGCAAGGTATTCAACAAACTAAGTCATAATAATTATTTTTATAATATCTGGTGTAGTAAAAA
>JAGDQP010053056.1:0-13641 GCA_022664845.1 Lepisma saccharinum | reverse complement strand
ATCGAAGTAAGTATTCGTACTATTATTATGTTTTCCTCGGATAGGAAAAGAACAGTGCCTAGAATTGTCATGCGAACAACTGAGAAATATTAGCAAATGATTTATTGAGCTCATATTTCTCAATCAACATTTTAACTGTTCTAGTATACGTAATGTACCTTTACTGTATGTACAATACCTATACGTAAAGTACGTATAGTACTCAATAAATATCTATAATCTAAACCAGGTACACGTATTTCTAATTCAGGTATCTACTAAACGTACACGTATTTCTTCGTTTTAGGTTCGAATATCCGAGAAAACAACACCCAGTATCTATACTGAATTGAATAAATATATAATAAAAAACCTCGCTCCATTAATCTAAGCCTTTTTGCGGTTTAATTTTACCATCATGATCCTCACAAACAAATGAATGCCATCGGCTGAAAAACACATTAAAATTTCCTGTGATGTTGGTTAAATAATAATCATGGTTTGGTGTCATGGGTGCGGTTGCAATGTGAAAATGCAATTCACAATGCACAAAGCAGGTGTTAAACTGAGAAGGTAACTAATGCATTTCTCGTTTCGTCAGAGAGACAAAGAGGGTGGGAATCTGAATTAATTACTCCCCAACGGGTGAAGTTGTGGGGTGGGTGTAGAGATGCAGGAATCATTTTGTTTGAATGAAAAGCTCTTGTTGGTGTTGATGTGGCGTGTATGATAGCGCTTCTTTGGTTTCTACAACATTTCGCTTTCTGCCCCTAAGCTATTTGTTTGATGACCGTGATTCAAAGCACTATATTGTCCTCCTGTACAATTGACATCAACATGCAACTTGCTCAGAGAAAATAAAAACAAATTTCTTTCTAGCTTCAATACTGGAATCTTATAACACGGTATGAATCATTAAGCCTAAAAAGAGAACAAAACTGGGGAGTGGAGTCAATCTAACAGAGTTGAAACAAACTAATACGAAAGGAACAGCCTAGTTTATCACAATCTGAAATAACTAGATTGATTTTGTCGCAAAACTAATATGCGGTAAAAGTACTTTGGTTTAAAATAACGCTACGTTAATATCAGGTTTTGCATGTTCAAGATTGAAGTTTTCTCTACCTGAGTGCTAGAGCGTATACGTTAATTACAAATCCTTGTTTAAAAAGAAACTTCCATTTACATAGAAATTAAATGAACACAATACAAAATACTGTAGTCTTACTTATTTACATTACTACCATATTTACAACAAGAATCAAGCAAGTATTACTTGAGACCTTCCGAATACTGAAAAAAATTACATTGATCATGTTTTCACCGAAATCGGACTTCTAGCTCTCAGCTACAGAATTAGTGAACACAATAATATCACGCGAAAGTGATACAAGCTTTAAAACTCGTAATCACAAAATGAAACTGTACTCGTAGCTGCAGCTTTGACAAAATAAAGTTATTTGTCACTAGTAATGATGTTAGTGTATACCAAAAACCAACTGAATGTTATTTTTTTAAAAAAAACAGTTCATTCTTGAATTTGCAAGATTCAGTTATTGAAAATTTCTCATAACAATTTACGATATACCAGAACATTTTTAGAGAAACGCAAAATTCAATGCCTGCGTCTATTTATAAGCAAGAATGTTTGATTTTCATCTGAATTAAGAAAGGCTATCATCACTATTTACAAAATCCCTGCCTAATAATAATGATTATGATCGAAGATCATAATGACCTCAGTTATATTATTGAACATTAACAAACAATAAAGTCAATGATCTTATGGACCAACAAACAATAAACCTAATGGACCATCTACAATCGTTATGCATCAATTATACCAACCATCCGTTACTAAAGAGAGGACGTACCCCTTCTTAGTGACCGGTGAGGGGAAATAAACAAATTAATACAAATAAAGTCTAGAATGCACATAAAAGGCCTTCTGAATCTTAGTCTTTCTCAGCAAGAGGGTATGTGAAGTTTTTCTAACATGAGTTTACAGTCGTAACAGGTGCTACACACTGATAGCTAACATCTAAAAAAAAAATCCAATCCACAAGCTCCAAAAATCACCAAGTTATAGTGATTTTAAACATATGAACTACATTGGACTAAATAGGAAATTTAGATTTTAAATACTTTGATTGAAAATAAAACCAAGTAGACTGAAGCGCTGGCTAGAAGATAGAAGACATCGAAGCAAATATAGCTGTGAATTTTGTGCTCACAACATTCAAAATATCACTTTTCAGTTTGTAATATTGAAATTACATGTATATTAAACAACTTAATGTATTACATACTAGGATATATAATTATATATATATCATATCAACAAGTGATGCAAAAGAGAAGAAAGAATTATTTGTATATTATTAATTAGAAAGATACGTAGAGAGAATTAATACAAAATATATAAATCTCAACTGAAAGGAAACATACCGTATATACATAAAAATGGTCAGATTGTATGAGGAATATGAAATAAAACCTGATTCTCTGAACACATATTAAAATTCCTGACTGTTTAAATCATATGTTACAAGTAAAAACGAGGTCAGGGAAGAAATACAAAGTCGCTTATTATCGGGCAACGCATGTTTCTATTCAGTCTAGAATACCTTGTCTTGCGATTAATATCAAGAAAGTTGAAATTGAAAATATACAGAACGGTTATTCTGCCGGTAATACTTTACGCTTGCGAAGGTTGGAATACGACCCTAGCAGATTAAACAGTGTTTGAAAATAAATTCTTGAAAAAAGATATACGAACCGAAACGGGACGAGATGACTGAAGAACGGAGAAGACTGCATAATGATGAACTTTACGGATTTTACAACTCACCCGATGTTGTAAGAATAATGAAATCGCGACGACTAAAGTGGGCAAGCCATGTAACTCGGATGGGAGAAAAACGAAGATTATATTTCATCTTAATTGCAAAGCCGGAGGGGGAAGAGACCGTTAAGAAGACCAAGACGTCGTTGGAAGGACAATATTAGAAAGGATCTTCGAGAAGTAGGTGTTTGTGATGAAAACTGGCTTGATCATGCTTAGGATAGAATCCTATGGTGAACATTTTTTAGTGCGGCGATGAACTTGCGAGATCGGTAAGCCATAGGGTAAGTAAGTCAGTAAGAAAGTAAGACTGTGTAAATTTGGCATGGCCAACAGCTGGCCCGCAGGCCGCGTGCGGCCCATCATGTATTTTGTGCGGCTTGTGGCAAGATAAATTCTATTTTAAATTATATCTATTATTAAATTAGTTATTAGTTTTGACAGCAGACTTTCTGATTAACATACTAGTTATTTTTATTTTTACATACTTTTCTTTAATTCACACTGGTTTACCGTGTTCTCAAATCTTGCAACTTTAATTTAACTAATTTCCGATGTCATACAATGAGGAACTTTTGCACAGCGACTTAAGTCGGGGGACAGTGGAATATTCCATTGTTACTTTTATATATTTTAAAAGCAAGTTTAATTATTTTCAATAGGAACTACTTTATCCTAAAAGAGATACTATCCTGCAACGATGTTGCATTTTACTGGTTGAAGAACACGTCAGTATTTGGTTGACAAACTATCATCTTGAAAGAAAGTATCCGAACGCCGAAATAACTAAAAAAATTGTAATTAAAAATACTTTTTAAAACATACTTCTACAATTCGTACTAAAAAGTAAAAATATATTTTTTTATGCATTACTAAAAAGAAAAGCATGGGGCGAGTCAGTTTAGGAATTAATAAATGACTGTATTTGAGAGAGCGCCGCATGCTTTCCATTTTAATAATCCATAAACAAAATTATGTTTTACTTTTTAGTACGAATTGTTTAAGAAAAGTATGTTTGTAAAACGTTTTTTTTTTTTTTACGTAGGAAAATTCAATTTGCGACAGTGTCTAGAAATATTTATCAAAAATAAAGGGATTACGTAAGATTGCTTTCTGGCCATGTGTCTGTAGACCATGTTGATTTCGTTTCTCAAACGGTAGTAACAATATTTAATATTACTCGCTTTAAAACTTCAAACTTGTCACTTTTTTACCTGTAATTTACGCGTACTACTCGGTTAACCTATTCCTAACCAATAGCATTTAGCTAGTGTTTTTTTGTTACTGAAGGGTTCAGATCCATTGTTACCTCTTTTTAATTTTTTTTTTAAATAACTTTATGTTACCGCCCATAAAATTCATTTTATGTTTAAACAACTTTACATACATAACTTTAAATGAAGGATTTTTGATGAAATCTTAAGGTGCTAATTTTATTTTATTTTCTCTCTCTCTCTCTCTCTCTCTCTCCCTCTCTCTTTAACAACTGGTTCTTTGGTGATACTACTCAGATTTACACAGAAAGAGAGAAAATGTTTAAAGTGAACAAATACAAAAAACAAAATCTTTGGTTTCCAATGTTACATATGCAACCCGTATTAAAATAATTATACTTATAGACTGTGATTACCAGGATGAGGAACCTAAATCCTCCAGAGAGCGACCTTCAATCAAGGTCACCTCCACTGATAAACTATATGCGGAACCTACCTACGTTGTCTTGAATTGAGCAGTGTTGCCTGGCCTGATGGAAACGTTTGTCAGATCGCCACAAATATGTTCAGAACGTAGATCAAAATTGATTCGTTAGTTGGAAGAAGGAAATAAATCCAAAAATTTGTTTTGCGAGAAATTAACAAAAACTGTATAACATTTTTCTTACTTATTGAAAACATACAATTCTTTTACTGAATCCTTAGAACGTTCTTTCGATCCTTCTGTACTGCTCAGACAATTTCCAAAATATTTTTTCCTGTAAAATTAAAAAAAAATATTGGATTTGTTTCCTTCTCACAGCTGATAGAAATTTCGTTTAGGGATGGACAGTATTGCTATTTTTCCGTATCAGTGATAGCAGTACTTGTTATATCAAATAACTTTTAACAATAGAAGTTAAAAATAACAGTTTAGAAAAACGTATCTAAATTGGAGGTATTTATTTCCAACTGTAAAAAAGCAGTGTAAAAGGTTTTTTTTTTTTACCAACATATTTATCTGTAGCCTGTTATGTTTACAGTAGAGTGATGTACGAAGGTTAAAACTTGGTACATTAGTTCATATTATAAAAAAAAAAAAAAAACTTTATTTTTATATGGGAAAATCAAGTAACTTTGGACTTCGGCCCGTCACGATTTGCCCCGTAGCTATTAAAATCCACACAAATGGACCTGCCGGGCCTCGAACCCGGGACCCTCGTGCCATTGGCCTACGGCCGCAGACCATACTGCCGCCCGGCCGGGAGTTCATATTATAAGTGTCGATAAACTATTGCATGTAATTATTGGAGCTTGAACTAACTGATGGAGAGGAAACAGTACATCAAAATACAATTAAATCAGAAATGCATAAAGCTGTGAATACGGTGGGAGGAGAGCGTAATTCTTATGCTGAATTAGTGTAATATTTTAGAGGTGTTTATATATATACAATATGCAATTCATGCCCAGACACACCGTGGTTCCCCATCGAAAGCTCGCGGACCCATTCCAAAACAAACTTATAGATACGTGTCTGATTTAAAGGTAACAGGGGAGCTGTTAGACACGTATCTATGGGAATGCAAAAGAACGGAATTTTCCCCTCTATGCACAACCCAAATGACTGTGCCCAGTTCGAGTGCAGTATTTCGTAGATCTAGTCATGGGCGGATTTATGGGAGAGCATGGGGGAGCATTGCCCCTCCAGTCATTTCAGAATGACTTTAAATATTTCATTCTAAAAGATAACTTTTAAAGTAATTGCCCCCAAGATCTCTCTTTGCCACCACCCCCGGGTCTCTCTCCTAAATCCGCCCATTGATCCCGTGGGTCTCTATCAGTTTGCTAGAATTTTGTTCTTGGATGTTTTCAACCAAGCAAAATAAGTAGGTAAAAATATAAATCTGACCCAGTACTGTGATTCTGCCAGGATTTTCAATTTGGGAGATATATAGCAGGGAGGGGGTGGTGAAAATAGCAGTTAATCCAGTAGCTGTTATTTTTTATCGGTCGTAGTAGTGATAGCAATTTAGCCAAAGAGCAGTGAAAAAAGTGCTTGCTACGCTACTTTTGACCATTTCAATTTCGTACCTGCGTTTCAATGTTTTACTGATTATTTTTGCTTCGTTTATGCATTGTATAGATGTGCGCGCCAGATCTGAAATCCGGCATAAATTAGATTTTCTAATTTTTTGCGTTTATTGCCTTCTTCCAACTGCCTATTTAATTATAGTAAGAATGTGTCTTATCTAACAAGGAGAGCGTCAACATTGCCAATACGAAACCTACCCTCAAATGTTTTGTACGTGTTGGTTATACCAAAATAACACTCCACGCAAAATTTGAGGTGCCAATTCAAAGTGCAAGTGGGCCCAAAAAATTGTCCAAAAATCGGGAAATTTGGCTGCCACAGTATGAATCAAGTTTGCTACACTGGACAGAGTGCTTGGTCGAGAGAAACGACCGCGCTTACAACGTGGAGAATGCAGAAACGAGTCGAGAGAAAAATGTTTGGGACGAGAAATGTACTCTGCAGTGGTCCTAATTTTGTATTCCCTACTTTTGCGCTAAATTCTTGAAATGTACTTGTTTGCTACTTTTCTTTTTTAAATCACATTAGGAATTTTCTGACTGATCTAACCGTTTGTCATTTCTAAACTCCAAATTCAAGGAGTATGGATTTTAAAAAAAAACATTAGAAAAAGTATTATCTTTCAGAAGTGGTGGGGAGAAAAGAAAAGGTAGCCAAATTTACTGTTGCAGAAACATTCATATGAATTGATGCAAATAATTCTAGATCTCAGGGAGGCGATTCCAGAGATAGGGGCGGCCCCAGACATAGGGGTGGGAATTTATATCTTTGGAACTACTAGGACTAGAAAGATGATTAAGGCGTCGTTGGAAAGATCTCGGCAAGACGAGTTGAAACTCGTATCATTCATCCTACTTACAGGGGCGGACCCGAGTATTTCAAGGACACACTACATATAATGACGCCTTAAATTATATTAATTCTGCATGAAACTGAATTTCGGGGTCGTGCAACCCACGGACCACTTTCATACGCATCTGATTGAAGTGTATATTGATATGTAACCACTACTTGGCTCAACCTGCGATAATTGCATAAAATAGGTTTCAATAGTTATGAACTACTATAACTCAGTGATTCCGCCAGACTTCCCCCCCCCCTGTTGTGGGTTTCACCCCCAAATTCTCGACCATCCCCCAACTTTAATTCTTTTGCGGTCAAAAATCGATTATAAAAAAACCTGCAAAACTCCACTTACACCCTCCCAATTTTGACTTTACACCCCCAAAACTGAAAATCCTGGCGGAATCCCTGCTCTAATATCTCCTAGCAACCTCATGAGCAAATTTGACAACGCGATTTGCTCATGAGAAATAGTGTATCACTCTTACTCCCACACGATTTACGCACCTGGAAACTTGTGTAACATGTAATACTGCATACACAACAGGCTACATGTAAGTAAGTTAATCTAAAATTGTGCTTTTATATTGCATTATTACAGTTGGTATTAAAGAACTCCAAATTATAGACGGTGATTTTAGAACTATTTGAAGTATTATTTGTAACATATATTAGTACATAACAGCTACTGTTATAACTGTTACGGAAAATAGCACTAACGCCCATCCCTACTCAACCTGGCACTCGGCCAGTGTAGCCAACTAGATTTATATTATGGCAGTAAAATTTTCCAATTTTTGACAATTTGTTTGGCCTACTTGCACTTCGAATTAACACTTCAAATTTTGTGTGGAGTGTTATTTTGGTGTAATCTACTCGTACAAAAAAATCTTAAGGTAGGTTTCGGTATGACAGTGTTGACAGTCTCCTTGTAAGTGCACCGTAAGCCTATGATCGTGTGATATTTCAATGACATTTTGCAACCTCAGAACCAGAAACTATCAGAGAAAGAATTAGACCTGGTTTGTTTGTAACTGCGTTTCCATGGTATTTCTAAGGAAACCTCGTGAGAAGTATAGTCGGGATCCCAAGCAAAATTCGATCTCGCCAATCCCAGCATAGTTTCTCGAAAGCACAGCCTACACAAACAGGTTGCATGAATAAGGCTACTGGCTTATAAGTGTCAATTTTGTCTACCATATTTATTCTGAAAAGACTAAAGGAATTGTGGTTTAAAATATTTCGTTAATACGTATTTTACCTGAAAGGATTAGTAGTTTTCGGACAGCTACTCCTATAGTCCTATATCATGCAATATATATTGTGGCTCTTTAAATGAATTTCGTCATTGGAGTTTAATTAATTGTTGTGTATGCTTTCATATATATGGAGAGGGAGAGAGAAAGAGAAAAGGAGAAAAAAGAGAGATCAGTATCAACACATACGAAAATAAAAAATAATCTGATTCTATGAAAGAAAAATCAAGTGTGAACTATTGATGATACTTAGTTATTGTTCTGGGAAGATCGCTGAAATAATATTCTCCCAAGCGGCCGTGGCTCAGTTGGTACAGGTCGCGAGTTCAAACTCGGAGGCCGGCCATCCTCACTTAGGATTTCCTAGTTTCATTCCTCAGTCACGTAAATATTGGGACTGTAACTTCATAATAGAGACCCTGGGCAATTCTTTTCCCACATCCCTATTATGACCTCTATGTCATAATGTCAGTCTGAGCCAGAGTTACCACATGGTCATAAAAGCAAATCATACGTTTCTCTTTCCAATGAAATATTTTTAGTATTATATCATCACTCAAAACGTTAACACATTTCAGAAAGAAAGAATAAAAAAATCGATATTAATTTCTTCACATTATACACTATGACGCAAAGGAACTCTAGGGCAAGTTTCTGTTTGGTTTTGTATCTTAAAGTTACCATACTGTTCAATAATTATCATACACTTCCGAACTGCGTACAAAGTGGAGGTATGAGTATCGTATGCGAACTTGAGCGTGTTTCGGATCCACGATCGCGTCCTTAAAAGCTTCGTGCCCATTTCGAATCAAAAAGATCAAATCAAACTAACAACTACCCTGCATCCTGTCAACACTGATACACTGAGTAGTTTTCAGCTGTTCACTCCGTACTCTAAACGAGAAAGTGCACATGGTGGCGAGAGAAAAAATACTCTGAGCTTACTTTCCCCACCCCTAGTACATGCCTATAAATACTGAAACTTTTGACCCTAACTAGCAGTTTAAGCAACAGAGAAAACAGGCAACATATTCCCTGTTATATAAACTGTCCGTTGGTTCAAAGTTGTAATATTTTGGTAGTACTAGGTCTATATAAGTTTTTTTTCCTATATTAATGTAGTAGAAGGAAGTTCAGCCTACACATGTTTTAAAAGTTCAATAGGAGTTCCCTACGTAATGTTGAACATTGATTTTGTACACATTTTGTTTCACGGAAATATTTTAATTATTTCGGTGAAACGTTCCTAGAATCTACTCGAGGAAACAAAACAAATTTCGTATTATTGAACTGTGCAAGTCAATCAGAAGTATTACTTTAAAGTTCACATATATTTGTTAATAGTTACGGCCAAGATTAATAATTATTACCCTTCTTTTTGTTGACGTAAAAGCAAGACTCTGATTTCCAGGAGGTTAACAAGACAAATATTTTCTGTGCGTGAGAAGTTCTATGGAAAATGATATATAAATATTTATAATTTATCATACAAAATATACAGAAGAATAGGTATCTCCATGAGAGTAAATATTATGCTATGTTTCATCCAAGAATTGCTAATTAGTCGTTTCCTTATTTTTAAGTAACGATAAAAATCTTCTAGCAGAACTGCTGTAACAATGGCTACTGTTGAGCTTCCTGAATGAGCCCTTGGAGAGGCACAAATGGCTCCGCCAGGAACTGTTTGAATGTTTCGTTGAGTGACTTTCTGATAATGTGCTTCATTTTTAACGTTTTAACATACACAGCATATCAGGAATGCTTGCATCTTATAGATGAGTCCAGTGGTATAGAAAAATAAAGCAATTCTGCAATATTAACGTAAAGGTTCTGTAGGTTAATACAAAATTGCATTTTGTTAATTAGAATGAAATGTATCTCTCTTTGTTTACCCTTGTTTTGATTTTACTTTTGGTCCGATCACCATAAGATTCATCACGAGAGCATTTACTTTCGTATATGCCGTCCGTATCTTCAGCTTCTATTATCCTTTTGTGTTAATTGAAAATGTTGTAATATACAGAAAGGTAAGTAAGATGAACATCGTAAATTTTAGAAACTTTATGAAGTAAAAATTGGATTTATTTATCGTTCAGTAACTATTTTACTTTAATCCTCTTCTTTCATTTGTTTAATTGTTGTAAATAAACAATTGGTCACACCAGTGTCACACAATATCCTAGCTTCGCTCTCGGCATGTAGTTCATATTCAAAGATAGCATTTTTACGATTTAAAGTGACAACACACCTCCACCAACAGCATTACTGAAGCTTCAAAAGGAGATTCTTAACCTTCTCGATATTCAGTCCCGGAGTCTAGAGGTGAAAGGGATATGCTGCCGGCCATATTGACAAATTTTGTTCAAGGGCTTTTAGTTCAAACTAGTGCACTGTGGTTTAGAATAAAAATGTGGACAAAACTAAAAAAAAAGTTTCCTAACTCAACTTTTATGATTAGTTGGGACTAAAAATAACTGTAAAAATTAAGCAATTTATTTTCAGTGGCCTTTATTATTTAAAATAATTGAGGTTTTAAATATAATAAATTAGTTGCTTTTAAGTAACTATGTTTTTCAGTGATACACACTCTACGTGCGTAGTAGATAATCGGTTCCAATACGTGAAAACTGTTGTATGTACGTGTAAGGTGATACGACTAGAGTTTCTTGCTGAATTTACAAAAGCTTAATATATTACCAAAATACTCACCAAGATATTGCCCAATTATTTTCATTGCCACTGCTTTTGGTTACACCTTCCATTAGAAAGAGAAGTTAAAATAGATAAAATATAGTTGACTGAATTGTTGATTGTGTAGCATGTTTCACGGTCTCAAAATTCCCTCCCATTGCAACCAAAGTTGATGTATCGTTGCAAAGTAAAGAATGATCGAAAATGATCTTGCGTACTTATCTCTGGGATATGAAAGATTGCTGTGTTGCTGTTATCCAAAGAAAATGAAAGAGCCCGGAGAACTTATTTCAGCAAGGCAATTGGAAGATTTAGACGCAGAAGTGTGAATAGAAAAAATAGTTTTAGTTCATAAACCACTTATTTATTTGATTCACTCGTCCGAGGCAACTTACAGACTGTCCCATCAAAAAGGAAGATGAATGTTAGAAGTAAAACAAGGACGTGGGTAGGAGCTCGGGCAGATCCTAGTTTGACTGTACTACTTAGTGTGACAGGAAAGACATTGAAAAGAAGTGGTTCCACTCCTTACCACAGCTATGTCTTTGCTTCTATGTCAGCTGAGTTACAGGGCTTTGTCACAAGCCTGGGCGACAAACATTTGGATATTGACCCTAACAAGGCTTGTTCCAGCACAATTAGCGTGGCTTTTTCGCCAAAATTCAGGATTTTGAGAACCCGTGCTTTAGATAAATTGCTTTCCTTATCAAGATATCTATTTGACCACGCTGTATTTAGTAATACGTTTACTTAATACATTTACCGCATGTTGAAGAAGGTTTACTTTTCTTGTTATTTTGAATAATTAACTGTTATGGCTGAAAATGTGAAATGTCTTTAACTTGATGTCAGTTTTGCAACGTTAGCAGGAAAAATAAATTATGATTCACAAGGTTCATTAAAAGAAAAACATGGCGAGGAGGGGTTCCACGAATGAAGAAGCAGAGGACAAATTGATGAAACCCATCTACACAATCAATTCATTGTTGCGGTTACGGTATTGACCCCAAGATTAATCCTTACTGATCTGAAGGCGAGATACGCCCCTAAAACAGAGCTCCAATTCACAAGAACAATGCTGGATTGAAACCCTCCAAAAGAGCTCCGTTTGACTATTGTCTCTGCACACAGATTCTCACATTGCGAACCACTCTCTCGCCAACGCATGCACACACACATACTAACAGAACACTCAAGTACATGAGGTCGACGATTGGTGGAGTGGCGAACACTGTGCGTAATGAACCATCGTCTTTGTGAGTTTCTCCCCCAACTTGATGCAGCAATAATAGTAGATATCAGGAAGGAACATTTTGAAAGAGGGGCGGAAAATGAGGTAGGGATAACAAAAACGAAAGATAAACGGCAAGAAAGGTCAATACGGAAACAAACGACCGATAATGAAAACCCATGGTTGAAATCCACCAAAAATGACTACACCAACATTATTTACCTTGGATGTCAGCTGAGTGGAACAGTAACAACGCACAAGACAAAAAAGCATCTAACCAATAGATGGGAAAATGCCCACACATACAATCTCTCACATATGCAGGATAGTAATGGTTTTCCCATTTCCGGTTTTTGTCATTTACTCAATTTACAGATGGATAAATTCAAGTACTAGTGTTTTTCCTTCTGCATTTCCGATCTAATTTAACTTCATATAATCAAAAAGCCTTTTTTTTTGGCGTGACTGTAATCATACATCACAACCAGCTTCTTTGTTGAATTGGCTCTGAAAACACACAGAAGCTAATATTTTGCTAATCACAGACTTGTATTTTCAAGCTGGCTAGAATTTAATGATGATTTCTTGTTTAAACTAGATTGCTAACCACCTTACATTCAGAATTAATTTGGAGTATTTACCAAGCAGTTATTTTTTTCTTTCATGCGTACCAATTGGCAAAATAAAACAGTCAGTGTTGAAATCTTGAAAGATTAACATATGTTAGATTCTCATATATTAAGGACTTAAACATGAAAAGACACGTGAAACAAACTTATTTGCTCAGTTTCATAATTATAAATAAAATTTCATGAAACTATTATGATAAGAAAATTAAAAACAACGTTTCGGGAAAACTTATTACTATTCACATGACTCATAGTTCATGCCTATTTGAATGCTCTTAGATGTATTAAATCAGAAATTACAGTCTTGAAATTCACCTCGTACTTCACTCTATACTTTAATTTTATGGAACTGCACTACTGAATTTATCTGTCTTACTGTGTATATAATCAGTGTTTAATTAAGCTATTTTGAGGCCCTGGACTATTGAATCTCACCCTGAGCTATAGTCTTTATAACTGCCCCTGTTACTTATCTCCTGTTTTGGTAAGGTTAATTGATTAAATTTATCTTTGGGGGGTACCTGAACTAGTTGGGCTCAAGCCCTTATAGTCTCCCTTAATCCGACTCTGTCAGTAATTTTGAGTCCACTGCTGGATAAAGGCCTCTCTATCCCCCGCCCCCCCGGTCCGCCAGCTACTGCACTCATTTACCCACGTAGTTCCTAGGAAACTCTTGATTTACCATGTCCATCTTGTATTTGGTCATCTGCTAGCTCGTTTCTTTCCCCGGGGAAATCCAATGTTGTATATTTGTTGCCCATCTTGCATCTGTCAGTATAGGGATGTGAACGGTCTGTCTCTATTCATCCTCTATGTAGTCTTGAATACATCTATTCTATCTTTATTTGATTGCAAAGCCATTAATTTGTCTTTCTATCC
>JAGDQP010053055.1:0-13642 GCA_022664845.1 Lepisma saccharinum | reverse complement strand
AGTTGGTCTACTGCTCACACGCTGACCAGACATGTTGAAAGAGTCGAAGCTCTCAACTGTGATCGCCACTGTCTTTGGTTCACAACAACTACCATTTGCATCGCGATCCTTAATGAGCAACGTTCCAGACCCTTCTCGCTTTGGGGAAAAATCTCTTGTCTGAATCGGCAATCGAACCCGGGACCCCACGATCAGCAGTCAGCGACAATAGTCACTAGACCAGCGGAGAGAGAGAGATTCCTATTTTCCAATAGGAGGTTACTAAATCGAACCAATCATACTAAATCTTTCACATTAAGCTACTTATTTATTAAGTTTCAGATACAGCTGGAGTTGCCATTTTACACAGAAACTAAATAACATTATAACAAACTAATAACATTACTACAAACTAAATAACATGAAATTAACTTTAAAACGACACATAACACAGCAAGTGATATCAAAACGGCAAAACAAAAAATAACAATTTAACAAAAACAGGTAAAACTATAGTATGAACAAGAACAAATATAATATAGATGATGGGATGATGCGTGGGAGCAGTAGACCAACTCCTTTCTCCGAAAAATGCCTCATGCAGTAGTGGATAGAATATGGTTGCGAATTATATACCAGAAAGTCCGCCTGTTCAACGCTTTATTCGCAAGTGATTAATGGTTGAGAAACAGGTTGAAATCGACCTTTAGAATAAAGTAGTATTCATATTCAAAAAATGAACTATGAAGAAACGTATTTCAGAAACGTTTCTTAACGTTGTTTATGCCCAGCTGTTCAACTTGTTCCTGTTGGCAAAAGCAGAACATGGTTGCTGTCTTTGGTATACATGTTCAGTTGGACATTATCTGTTGCTTTTATGATAATGTATTATAATGATAGCAAATTTTCCAACTGTCTGCAGTGGGGTTCGAACCTTCAAATTTTAGCACTCGTTGTTTGTAGCTTGTCACTCTAACTACTGTATTATAGAGGTGTCTCCCGAATGACTAAAATGTTTACTATTTCGATTATGTTACGAAGACTGTATCTGAAATACAGGCGTCCGTATAGACTTGAATTGAGTCACCATAATTCCAGACGTGGCGGTCCGCTAACATAGCATGAAGAGACATTTTATTCATGGGGTAAGAGTAAACGTAGTCTTTATCGTCAAGAAGTGGACGATGAAAACACGTGTTTTCCAAACATATTTTAACGTCGGTTATGTCCATCTAGTCAACGGCTTATCTGTTGTTTAATAATGGTTAAAAAGAGGAAGATAATAGAAAATCTACTCAGTGTTAGGAATTATAATGATCAAAACAAACTCAGGTTTTAGTCAATAAAATAGCTAACCTAAATTACTTTCTAATAGTTCGTGAAAAAAGTAGCTTTTTTATTTTACACAAATATATTGATAAAGTTTGATTTACAACTTATACTATTACTTGTGTTGTAAATCAGCAACACTTTGCTTCTTTAAAAAAAAACTAATATAATATATAATGATCAATCTCTAGTCCTGTAGTGCAAAATGACAAGTGAAATTGACCTGAATAATGTGTGAGTCGAATAATGAAAACACATTTTCTCTTGACACAGTTGAAGGAACGAAAACCAAACGGCTACAGAAGAGGTACGGCAAGTTATGTTGGGAAGCATGATCTTAATGGCCGCAACATGAAGTGCACTATGAAGTTGTAAACACACTAACGGAAGATGAAGTACCAATTTCAAGAAGACGTAATATGAGGTGAAAGTCAGTTTCTTCTGTTCAATTTCACGTGTCATAAGACAAAATGAATTTAATGAGCGGTAACAGTATTCATGTGTCGTTTTCTTGTACGGGATTAGAGTTATGCTGAAACTAACTTCATCATTGGGTTTCTTGGAACATTCCAGCACAGATTGATGACCTTTTTACTATTCAAACTTTAATGAAACACAGTCAAGATGGCCGTTTTAAAAATATGGCGGTCGTTGCTGTGACATCTATTAATAGTCATTTGCTTTCAATATATAAAACAGTGCAATAAAGTTTTGTTTATTCTGTATTCGATTTACTTCCTCTCTACATTCCATCTTTCTCGAGTCCCCATGTTATTTGTTGACCATAGCAGCTATAATTTTATCTATGAAAGTTTACCTACGAACTCTACTTTCATACGCATTTTCATCAAAATTAGTTCTGTCACCAGGTGAGTGTTTCTTTTAAGACATTCAACAGGAAACTGCAGCTGAAGAAAATGTATTTTAGTTGCTTCAATTACCTGATTTTAATTTCACCTGGCATACGAATGGCATTCAAGCCAATAAATAGTAAACAACCTCTTCGACTAACACTTCTACGTACTTGTGCGCCTAACACAATTTTACGCAGTTCTCAGAAAGTTTATAGGTTTTCATTATGTTAGAAATAAAAAAATACACATTAAGATATATCTAATTAGAAAATATATATTTCTTAATTTTTGTTTTTAAACTTCAGAAGTACCTCGATCTCTTCTACATACAAATTAATAACCCATTCATCACCTCTCGTTATATATACAAGAAGGCTTTGGTGTCGTCGAAAAGAGTTTTTTGTTGTTCATTTGTTGCTTCAAAGTTTGGCCATCACGCCTAACAGTAAAATAATGTAGCCTGCCGATATAGAAGCACGTATTACTCTTTCTCTTTAACAAACTTTATGAAATTCTCCGAATCAACCTAAGAGGTAAAGGTGTCATGTTTCCCTTTGTATCCTTTACCAAAGTCTTGTCTTCTGCAGGAAACTTTCTAATTAATATAGCATCAGTATTGATAATTCTTCCAAGTTCTGATGTAAGTAGTTTCATTTCAAAGTTTTGGTTCACATCTTTCCTTAGTAGTTCGCGTGTTTGCCCCTTCCATCTTCTGTACCATCTTTTTACTTTGTTGATCATGGGCTTTAGCTATCTACCATTCTACACCCATCCTATTTCCATTTGCCTCCTTTGGGAAACACCACTTAAATTGCTTGTGCTTAAACGATATTTAGTTAATCACTAGGAAGGAAGCACTCTATGCATATAAAATGTGGAAAAAGGGGAAGGAGAAGGTAGTAGCCGATGAATGTGAAGGAAAAGACGTGAAGGAGGTAGGTAAATGACGGAAAGTATTCCCTGGCTCACTCTTCCTCTCCCCTACTCTCTCTTTCTCTCTCTCTCATGTTTCCTCTATCTCTTTCCTCTATCTCATCTTTTTGTACAAAGAAAGCGTGTTAAAAAATAAAAGCTCGAAAGTAGCGTCCAATATTGAACAGAAGGATGATGGAAGTTTATCTTATTTCAACATCCATCAAGAAAATGGCTCGGCTCTCTTTGAAACCTAGAAAAAGATATGAGAATCCGGAAATGGTACGCGCACTCACACACTAACACATACACAGATAGCCCAGTATTTTCTGGGCAAAAAAGGGGCCTTGAGAAGAATGAGAAGGAAGATTCGATCCCAGATCGCATTTAGGAAATCTGTCGAAATACAAATTTTCCTTCTGGGACCACTTTGAAGCTGTCTTGTCACAATTCGTATTTTTTTTTTATTAGAGCAAACCCGTACTAGGATGTATGTAGATAATATTAAACAATTGTGGTGAGCTGTCCCATAAGGAAGTTTGGCCCATGTTGCTTTGATTTCCGAAAATAAAATTCTTTAAGTGATGAACATAAATGGCATGAATTAATATAAACACCCTAAAAGATGGATGAGCTTCTAAGGATGGGACCTACACTTGTTAGTAAAGTGCGCTGCGGACCACTTCATTCAATTGGCCTGGCAGGAACTGAACCCGTAACCGCACATACAGAAAGAAAGTGTTTTACTCTCTCGAACACCCAGAGATCTAAGAAAATATGTAATGTTACTGTATTCAACCAAAATTAGGATGTCTATTCTTGCGCTCAGCACAATTGCAGACTATTTAACTAAAAGTCTCCGCCTGTAGTGGTGTTTCTGGGCCTCGTAACCAGCAATGAGGAGCTAGGAGAATGTCGAGGCGAGAGGCACATTTACATTTATACACACAAATAATTGGCCGCGCTATGGTAGTGTAATAGATAGCATACCTAGCCGCAAAGTGGAGATCCGGATTCTAGTGTACGTCATAGTGCACAGAAGTAGAATAGAAGCGCCATTTTTTCACAATAATCTCAAAATGGTTTAAATTGCTTATATTCCATGTGAAATACAATGCTTACTTGGACTGCCAAGCTCAATGAAACAATTTCGAAACTGTTAAGCATTATTGAAATAATTACGTTTTGAATTAAGTTTTAGTGATATTGGATGGTTATAAATCTAATATTCTATCCATCATTAAACATTCAAATATCGTAACCAGTGGGATGTTTACTTATTTTATTATTGTAAAAATGAAGAGACAGGATTCAAATAAAATGTTTTGGTACGAAATATAATTGATTTCAAAAAAATGTTTAAACTTTGAACAAAACAATTAAGCAAAAATAAAAATTCACGGGCCGATGTTAGACACACAATTTATTATTTAACTCGTATTAATTAAATATACATTTTTAGAGGATAACACAAAATTTCGATTACCTCTTTAGTGATTATCAAGTGTACTGTTAACAGAAATATCTTAACAGTACCATTAGGTTTCTTACAAGGGAAGTATTTCGGTTCGAACAGGAATTTCTTTATAAGATTTCCTATACATGTATTCGTACCCTGATGATGATTATGCCTGCAAATTAATTCAAACGTGTGAGGCCTCGTTTTCCGCTAGAGGGCGTTAAAGTTTTATAATGTATTCGCATTATCCTCTTCGATCAGGTGTTTTATACTTTATTCAAATGACTTCAAGAACTATAGAAATATAATTGTGATATCTACAAGAAAATAAGCATTGCATTATTTTCGTCGAGTAACTGCTATTTCCATCTTATTTGTGCTTGCAGTGGCATAAGCAACCTGATTGTGGTAACAAAACAAGACGTCAAAAGGAAAGTTAAAGGCAGTGACATAATCTTCCTCCTTTCCTAATATTATACTTCGAAATCACCTTTTAATGTAAACACTCTCGTAATTCGAAAGTTAAAACTAGTTGACTATAATGATATATAAGCTTTCGCTCTCCCTTAATCGGCCTACTTGCATATTCGCTCTACTGCCGTCATCTTGTTTCAGTTCTGCTACCGTATCAGGGAATCTATTAGTTAGGATCAAAATTATGTCAATCGAGACTAATATTACTATAGTCAAATCTTTTTAGTCAGTTAATATCATTCTCAAATAGTTAGTTTACTGCACAAGTTAGAATCAGTGGCGTTACGATTACATTCCGTTACCATCTATCATTCAGATATGCAAGGAAGTAACCTGGCATCTTTAGTCACCCATCACTTTCTTTCCCAATATTTCCAAACCCTATTTGGCCCCAATTTCTAACATTTCTACCACTTATTGGTTTAATTTCATCCATATGAACATGGATACACAGTCTATACTTCCATGTTGTCATTTTAATTCCTTTTAACTATTTTAAATTCAGTAGGTTTCATAATTTTATTTCCAACTATCAAGTTCAACATAATGTTGTAAGTCCAGCTGAATTGCATACTCTTACTAACTAATTTTCAATTATATTTTTTTTTGTTTCAGAAGTCACATTTTCATTGAACTTCTCCTCTTTTTCGCTCTTAAAATGGCATTTGCATTGCAACTACCTACTATTCTATCCTGATCCTCAATCTCAATTATCTTACAATCAATAGTTTTTTCTGGTTCTTCTTCAAATGTTATTGTTCTAGGAAAGCAACACGCCCGTTACCCAACACAAATAGTTATTTCGTATAGACCAATACCCATAGCACACCCAGATTACCATAGCCACGGTTCTTCAAATATATAATGTATAAAGGAACAAATTTAGTATTTTGTTACAACATCTAACGACTATTTCTCTCGAAGATGTAAAACCCATTCTTCTTAAATAAATTCAAAGCTTGGTTTTAAATTTTCGGTTACTTTACAGTTTAGTTATTTAATTATATATATCTTAGTTCTTAATTTCGAACTTTGTGGTACACATTTTCATATATAATATTCCAATATCACCACATCCATCATTTCTGTCTCAAGAGGAATGACGATGTTAAAAAAGATATGTTTTCTTTTTTTTTTTACTTTTTTCCGATTTTAATAAAAAAGTATATCTCATTCATCATCCATATTCCCGCCTACTCTTTTCCTCACGCCACTCTGCTGCCATGAGATGACCAGACATTGGATGAGCACACCCGATAGCAGTCTTACACTTTCTGTACCAGCCTAAGAAGCAGCACAGCAGATTGCTGCCCACCAGGATACCATTCTTCGACTTCCTGTACCAGCCTAAAAGGCAACAGACCAGATTGCAGCATCCCAGGATACCATTTGTAATATCCAAGGCTGCTCCAACCTAAGATGGTAGGCTCAACAAGCAAACCAGGGGCCCGCGGTGCCCTGTTGCAAAGAGAGGACTTGCCCAACTCAACGTGGCCAAACCTACTTGGAGACAAGTCGTCATTACGCCACAGGAGAGGGCACATAACGAAAAAAAACCGCTATCGGACATGAAGCCAGGAAGGGTACCTACTGATCAGCACCCTGCTTCAGCCACATTGAAGATTGAACACACTCTAGTCTAGACACGAAGCATGCATGGAAGAGGCCCGAAAGAAGTGCACAAAACGCAGAGAGTTGGCGAAAGCAGAACACCAAGGAAAAGGTCCCAGAGAAAGGGGGAACGCAGGCGAGAACATCCCGCAGAAAAGCAGAACACAAAACTCTACTTTAGCGACCTAACGCAACTAGGCCTCTAAAATAATACAAGGCCCAACACAGCTGAGCATTAGTTAACAATAAACACGTAAATTTAGATAAACGGAACTGATTTGACTATTCCCTAAGATTACTGAAGCATTGAACCAAGATGTCAAACTTTAACTTCATTCGTAACCACTTTCTCACATATGGATTAACTAACACCTTGCGGACTGAAATGACGGAAGGTTGAGAACCTTTCCAACAATACCACAGTGATGGTAGTTAATCTACATCATAATGGAACCCTTGACACAAGAAGTAACTGGTAAAAATGTAATTTATTTTATTAAACATTTCACAAGAAACGCAGTGCAAAAGACTGACTGTTTAACTTCTTGAAAAAAAAAATGCTTTAAAGTTAATCTTTTGTACATCAGAACGAATTTTAAAGATGGAGTTATTTCACATTGAAATTGTAGATTATCTTGATTACAGAATCACTCTGTATAAGAACAGAGGCAAGATTTTGCACAATTATTTTCCAAAGTAAAAGATTAAGTTATTTCTCAAAAAGGTAAACATACTATACTTTAGCCCAGTTAAACAGAACTTCTACAATTACAAGAGGGTAATATTTATTTCAACGAAAAGATTTATTTTTAATATAACAACTGGGCAGTAATTTACTCTTAACGTTCCAAAATCGTTATTAAATAAATTTGTAAATAATTTCCATTTTTTTAAAAACTCACACAGCCTAACCTCCGTTCAGACAACACATACATGATACGCTATAGCCAGGTTAGGTGGAAAATCACAATAGGAATATTATTGAGCGAAGTTGGCCTACGGTTTGCAAACTAAGCGAAGAATATTTGAATCTTTTCTAAATACCAAAACGAGCATTGCGAGTAGTTAAAATCTTACCTTTGACAACCGTACTTGTGTAGAATTCAAACATATCAGTTCCGAAAGAGCAAACAAAAATGGTGAACGGAAAATTAACGTGCATTCTAAATGATGATATCCACTATAGTACAAGGGTAATTATTCATCGTATATGGATCATTTTCTATTGTGCTGATATTGAGTTTTGTAAATGTGGGTGATCGAGTCTTGGATTTTTCGGAAGAGAAAGAAGAATTTTAAGAGGTTAAACATACATTACCTGAAAAGTAATACGGCCCCAGCGCCTATCAAATTAAGCAGACATCCTTACGGTGCACATCACAACACAGAGAAACCACACAATTTTATATCGAAGAAAGCACTGAACTACTTGCACACACAGAAAGAGAGTCTGAGGCCACACTGAAATTATATTTTTATTTGTTTTAGAAAATCAACACTGCACACCACATACAACGCGACATATGATTTCACACACTGATGAACGCTACTTCACATAACAAACGCCTGTGTAGATGCCTGTTGATATGCCCCTTCCAATCCATTCCCGGTTCAAGACAATAAGGAGAGTGTGAGATGCAAACTGCAGCAATAGATACACAACTCCCATTTTAAGGAAACGGGAGTAACATCTTCCTAAAAACTGTTGTAATATACCAATGGTCGCTGTTCTCTATTTATATAAACTTTTTCGACATTGGCTACATTTAATCTTGGTTTAATACAACTTTCTGAGGAAGCGTAATTTTTGCAGCTTCACCTCCTAGACGATTATGTTTCAACTACTGAATGGAATCAGCCAATAAGAGAAGAGAACCAAACTGAAGGAAGAATCAAAAGGGGGAAGGAGGTTTACCACCAAAATTCTGAGAAAATAAAATAACAATCAGATCTTTTGAACTGTTTATGTAGATTTTCAACGAAAGAAAATTAGTTGAAAAAATGATCAAGAAATATCAAGAAATAAATAGAAAAAGACGGGAGAAGCTGATCAACCAGCCGAAAAACTGCAGAAGATTCGAATCAATAAGTAAAATGGAAAAAAGAGTCCGCTGATATCGTCTACGGAATCCCAGTAGAACTACAAGAAAAAGAGGTATTAGAAGAACTAATAGAGATGAACTTACCAGAAATAAGTGAAGAAAAGAAGGAATTGATGATAACAAGGTTCAAGATGGGACCGAGGACAGGGACAGGGACAGGTACCACTTGGTAATCGAGGTCCCACGATCGGCAAGGAAAATCCTACTCCGCAGACCAAAAGTATACATTGGATATGAAGCTACGAATATAGAGGGTAGACAAGAGGGACGAGATTGACAGGCACTGGGTTTGGACGACGATTCGGGAGGATGCGGGGAAGTCAAGGAGGCTACACCCGAGTAGGAAAGAGCGTACAGGAAGAAGACGAATGGCTAGAAATCCTGGATCCTGAGGTTGTACAAAAGATGAGGTAAAGCAAAGGAGTATAGAAGCGATCGTGCAGTGGTAGAAATACCGAAAGAAGAAACAATAAGAATAGACACTAATCGAGATATGGAAGACCCAGGGAGGGAGAGCTGACGGTGAAACAAACGAAGTAAATTGCATTTGGCCCCTAAAACTCTGTACAGCATCCTGCACCTCGACCATAACCTGTCAAGATTTGAGGACACCAATACCCTGACGGCTGCACTGAGAGTCATCATAAGGAATGTATACCCACAAGGGAAAAGCATCAACTTCCCGATAATTGAAGAGGTAGATAGAATTAATCTAACGTCAGATGGGATTACGTCGGACCCAGGCGACCTACTCGTGTTGGTAGATAGTTTTTCTGAAAGAAGAAACGAGACCTTCCAACTAAATAGCATCTATCGGCAGTTTGTAATGGCATATGTCCGGATAGCCTTTAATAAAGGAGACATATTTTCTTCTGCTACGTTTACACTAGACAACCATAAATCATGATTAATATCATTTAGCTCAGCGCGGATAGATCCAAACTAGCATGCGCAGAGCTGAGACATCTATGTGAAGAGGAGAACGTAGACGTGGCATGCTTGCAGGAGCCATACACCAGTAAGAAAAGACTCCATGGATATCCGGTCGATGTCGTGGCTTGCTGCCGAGGGAACAAAACCATATGGTTGCAACGCTAATATTCAACAAGAACATAGAAACCTTAGTGCATTTCCAATATTCAGACAGGTGGGTCCAGTGTCTAGAGATAACCAATAAAAAGAGAAAGCTGTTAGTAGGCAATATTTACTACTATCGATTCTCTCTTTCGACCGAGATGTTTGTAATGGAATTGGAGAATATTTTGAATGCTTTTAATAATATGGATATACTAATTTTGGGGTATTTAAATGCAAAGTCCCCGCTATGGCACTGCCCCGGATCTGACGGCAATGGGAAAATGTTCGTTGAACTGATCCAACAGTTTAACGTAAACTACACAACAGAGAAAGACATCCTCCGACATTTAGTTGTAGGGTTGGGGCGGGGTCAAATATTGATGTAACAATGTCTAAGGAAACTTATATAACGACTTAAACGGATTGGAGAGTAGTCTAAGATGCAACAATGAGTGCTCATAACGCCATCGAATTTAACATAAATATAAAACAAGATCAAGAAGAGAAAATAGCATTTAAATATAATGTAAAAGTAAACTGAAAAAAATTAATAACAAACTAAACTTACCACAGATTGACAGAAATTGTAATATTATTAATCGGAAGGAGGAATTAGAGCTGGCCACAAAAAAGACTCTATCGAAGAATCCATCCCAAATAAAAAATCCCTTTCGGTAGGCCTACAGGCTGAGGTAGATTTCGAAGTTTCGCTGGGAGCCGGGGCTCGCCCCCCAACTTCAGTGCTTTTGAGAGGATGCGCCTCCTTTATCTTAACCAAAATCTCCCTGCAGCACTACACCACCACGGAGTACATCTTCACCCTCCCACGGTTGGCTGCGCCGCCAAAGGGAAGATTTGTCCCATTTATTGTAATCTACTCTTGGTCATACACCTTCATTGAAAATTTCGTTTCTCTACCTTCAATGATTTGGAAATTGGGTTTTTGGGGTGGCCATTTTGGATCCAAGTTGACTACTTTTTGAAAGTTTTCTTATTTTGTCGTGACCTTCTTGTGATAGTACAACTTCAAGTAAAATTTCATTTATCCAGCTCAAACGGTGTGCAAAATGGGATTTTGGGCGGTCATTTTGGATTCAAGATGGCGACTTTTCCCAAATGTTGTGATATTTCCCTAAGCTACTCGTCATAATGCACCTTTATGCCAAATTTCGTATCTCTAGCTCAAATGGTGTGGAAAATGGATTTTTAGGTCCGCCATTTTGGATCCAAGATGGCGTCTTTGAACTCATTAGGTAACATTTTCATAATCAAAAAGTGATGTACCTTTATGCCAAATTTGATTTCAATAACCCCAGCGGTTTAGGTTGTGTATTCTATACAACAATGGGTTCGGCGGCCATTTTGGATCCAAGATGGCGACCGATTTTGCTCATTAACGAACTTAACCGAGCTATTAAACCTAGAAACAACATATAAAAATTTGGTTCAAATATCTTCAAAATTATGGCCGCTAGCGTGTTAATATATAAATATATATATATATATAAATATACACTTTCATATCGTACCGATCTCAATAGGTATATTTTCTTCGATATCTACCTAAAAAGGTGGAACTAAAAAGAAGAAAACGTATTGGAAACTGAGATTAGATAAGCTAAAAAGAAAAACGAAAGCAGCTAAAACAAGTTACAGAGCGTCTGGAGACCACGAGTTGAGGCAAAGTAGGATAAACAAGTATAGGGAAATCAAACAACAATTCGAGAAAGAGCTACATGAACACGAAAAGAACCTCGAAGAAATTCGAAGAAAACAATGTTAGTCTGGAACCATGGGGAATACCATACACGATTGTGATGAGCAAAATTAAGACGAAGGCCACCTTAAACACCTTGAAAAACAATAATGGACAGTATACCATCAGTTGGAAGAATACCAGAGAGCTACTTTTCCCAAAAGTGTTCCCGGATCATTTAGAAAATGAGGATAATGAGCAGAGTTCACTCACGAGGGATGCATCCAAGATCTATAATCCCGAGCAAGAGGAAGAGAATAACGAAGAGATTATCGTCACAAACTGGGACGTTGAACAAGCTATTAAGGTCTTAAAAATGGAAAGGCCCCAGGCCTAGACATATAAAAAGCGAAATCTATAAAGAAATCAAATATATCTGGACGCCATAGCTCGTAAGGCTTTTTCGCGAATGCATAGAACAAGGCACCTTCGGCAACTCGTGGAAGAAGGCAAAGCTGGTTATACTCCTGAAAGACGATGATAAGGACATAACAATAAGTAATAGGCCAATCTGCTTGCTACGCGTCGTAAGCAAAATATTCTAAAAAGTGATCTAGGGAAGATACATAATAAAAGGACTAATATTAATGAATGCAAGCTACGATTTGGCTTCAGGAAAAATAAATCTACTGAAGACGCTATCAATGAGCTCTGTAAGAATATTCAGCAACTTAACAATGATGAATGTAAATATATTATAGGAATGTTCTCTGACATAGCGGAAGTGTTCGACAACATGTGGTGGCCGGCTCTACCGAGAGAGATAAAATATCTAAGGATACATACAGAAATTTGGGAAGTAATTAAAAACTATTTTTGTAATAGAAGAATAGAAGTGAATACGACCGATGGAGTTGTGGGTAAAAGACCGACAAGCGGATGCCCTCAAGGACGGTTCTAAGGTCGATCTTCTGGGACCTGACCTTCCAGACACGTCTGGAGATGCTTAATGATCTGCAAGACGTAGAACGAGTGGTAGGGTTTGTGGACTACCCGGCGGTGGTAATAAAAGGAAATAGTAGTTTGGAGATAGAAAGGAAGTCGAACGTAATCACAAGATAAATGGCGTCATGGTGCTGTAATAATATATTAACAGTATCAGCAGAGAAAACAAAATTCCTACTATTTAAAGGAAAGTTTAATCTCACCAGAGGACCCATAATAAAAATCAATAACAAAACAATGAAGAGAGTATAAACTCTCAAATATATAGGACTAACTCTTGACGAAAGGTTAAACTTCAGAAAACACACCGAACTGGTATAAAGCAAAGCAATTAAAATAGCACATAAACTAGTAAACATTGCGACAAAAGAAGTAAGAAAACCAATCAAAATTGTTAAGCTGTACCATGACGTCGTCATAAGATCTTTAGTCGAATACGCCACCAGTGTCTGGAGCCACCGGATGAATGATGTTAGACAAATTCAAACAATAAACCGTGCTCAAAGGCAGCTTCTGATATGACTTACAGGAGCATACAGAACTTCGCCGGTGGAGGCACTACAGATGGCTACGGGAACCCTGCCAATGAACTTACAAGTCAAAAAGCTAGGTGTTATGTGTTGGATCAAAAAGAAAAATAGCGAAAGAGTCACTAGGATACTACATGCTCCTGCAGACAACAAGCAGGATGTGCAGGAAAATAAGACCTTATACTTCGAATTACTTTGAAGGAATTATCAGCATTGGGGTACGAATATAGATAGGAAATCTTATCAAACAATTCCTAAAAGAACCCAAATACTTCTCTTGTAAGAAACAATGCTACTGTTAAGATATTCCTGTTAACAGTACACTTGATAATCACTAAAGATGTACTCGAAATTTTGTGTTATCATATAAAAATCAATATTTAATACACGCGTTAAATAATAAATTGTGTGTCTAACATCGGGCCGTGACTTTTTCTTGTTAAGCAAGACGGCAGTGCATGCAGCTAAATTCCGCCCGTCTTAAAACGTCAGGACTGCCAGAAGCATGTTATACAGGAACACACACATGCACCTGTTCCTTTAAGTGTATATATATATATATATATATATATATATATATATATATATATATATATATATATACACACACTTAT
>JAGDQP010053054.1:0-13642 GCA_022664845.1 Lepisma saccharinum | reverse complement strand
GAACGCCAGCTCGGCTCTCGCTTTAGGTGTAATAAAATGTTCGCCAAGGGACGCCATTCTTCAGACGTATGACGAGCTTAGACCTTAGATGCAAGTAATTTAAATGTAAATTAAACTAAACTTCAAACATTACTCTAAAATTGTGCACTGCATCTGAAAAATCACTGTGTATGTATTGTTCGAATAATAAATTTTGAAGCAGAAAATAAGTTGAATTTAGGGGAGCCTGAAAACTGAAAATGTCACGAAGAATATTTTCAACAGGTCATCATCTAATTTCATTCGTATTTTCTCTTTCTATCCATTGCCTTCCTCTAATAGTAATATTAAACTTTCAGTACTCAGTATATATAAAGGTCCTTCAATGAAGGTTGTGTCTTTATGCAAATAATTTTTGGGTTGAGAAAGCTATCACTTTTCCGCATTTACAAGACCTAGAATATATGCCTAGTTATTTTTTCCATTTGCATTTCCACGAGATATCATTTTCATAACTGATTTTGTCTTTGCATGGCATTTAGACAACTTTCGTTCAGTAGCTAACATCCCAAGTTTGGAAGTAGACTACCATCCCGGCTTACGAAAAACATCAATCAGGATGGCGGTCGCTGGGAACAATCCCAAGACCTTTAGATAGCTAAACGGACGCTCTATCAACTGAGTTACGGCTGGTCGGTCCCCGTCACTAATGCACTGTACATTCATTTGAATCCGTCTAATATGGCATTGGAAATGTGCGTATCAAACCACAAATTAATAATATCGATACAACGTTACGTCGATGAGTATAGTACTCTGAAAAGGAGGACAAAGTCTCAGTTTAAATCCCTATGCTGCGATAGTTCATGCAACTGGTGTTTTAGTTTATTCCGTTCTTCTTGCTTCACATTTAAAAGGTGGAATGTTCGATTTGAAAATTTTAAGTTAGGCAGTTATTTAGTACTCTCTTCTCAGTTAATGACCTTTATACAAATTAACAATAAATATACTGAATAACTACACTATGCCAGTCTAGTACTTTATTCTCTGTTCTACAAGTGGAAAATTCTTCTACAAAATCATTAGCTTTTCCACTGCCGAATGACTTCTTGTAAGTGAAATTTAGCAAAGTATTACATTTTTCTTGGGCGTATACTAACATGGGCAATTTGGGCATGTTTGTTGTTCCCACGCTCATGCAGTCGTCGGCGGAATTTGTCATATCTTCAACTATATTTACATATTAATAGTGGGTCCCAACTTTTAGCAGTTAATTTCTGTACAAATATTCATCAACATTTAATATGATAAGCGGCATTACGGGTACACCAGTCAGTCCAGGAAATTCGGGATGAATAGAGAATGGGCACATTAGTTATTTGGATGCACTTCACTTACGATTTTGACCACGAGCCGCCACTGCTGTAAACAGAGCCAGGGATGATTTTTGCAGAAAGAGGGAAGTCCTAACCATCCCTCGCTACAAATCGAACACTGGCTTGGAGGGAATATGAGAGCGAGTGCAAGGTCATGAACTTGAAGTGAGCGCAAGCTGGAGGGAATGTAAGATACTAGATTTGAAGTTACTATTAGAGTGAACAGTACGCGTACAAGATCCTGAACTTGAAGTGAGTAGGGACGTATTAGGGGGTGGGTCCGGACCCCCCTGTTCAAAAAAACTAAGAGTTTTATGAAAAAATAGTATAACTTCAGGCGTATTTATATATATTTAATATACATTTCATTCCCAGACACACCATGGATCCCTCGGAAGCCCATGAACCCCCTCCCAAACGTGCCTGGAAGTAAGTGTCAAAGCGAGTGAGTGCAATGTATTGAGCTTCATGTAAGCGTAAGAATGAGTGAAGTATAAATATAACGACCTCATTTGTGTCATAGATGGGCCAGCTTGAGCAATTCGAATTAACTATTGACTTTAGCTCGCCCTGATTACATGAGAGCAATGCTGTTAAATTCCACAAATATTCGCGGTCTAGCCACAATTCGAAACGGAAACCTCGTGGATACTCGCCTGACATCTGACCTGACCAATTCCCTCTCCGCATATGTGCCCTAGCCCTCCCTACCCCAACCAAGGTCCAAGGTGGTCATAAACTGCATACGTGAGCGCTGTCTTCGTAAGTCAGTTTACCCAGACTTGCTGGGCTATTTTATTCAAAACAAATAATTTTGCTTCTCCCTTGAAAAATATTTTCTTTTATTTGATTACGAATTTGAATTTAGTTTATTTATGACCTTTAGACACGTTTGGCTCAGACCAGGATAGAGTAGGGTACATGATAGGGAAGGTTTCGGCAACGGTACCGTCCTAGCATTCGCCTGGTGAAACTGAGGGGAAGCCTTGAGAAACTAAAGTCGGACGTGGGGTTAGAACCCGCGTGCCTACTCATTTCAAATGCGAAGTCCGCGACGTTACCACCTGGACCACCACGGAAGCTTTATATTTTTTCCGTGAACATCTATGTCTGTTGCGAAAAAAAAAATCAAAACTAAAATATAGAAGGAAGTAGACAAGAGACGAAACTATAATTGATATAATGAAGAAGAAGGAACTGATTAGGACGACGTATCAGAGAGACTGAATACTGAGAGATCCAGTTAAAGAAATGATTGAGAAGGAAAGAGAAAGAAGAGGGATCCAACGTCTTGATTCTATTAAGAAAGATAATTCGAACGCTAAGACAAAGAAAGTTCAGGATTGAGATTAATGGAGAAAGCTTAGCGTGCCGTGAAGAACCTGGCTCTTTCGACATCACCACTGATTGTAATTACTACCTACATAGCATGTTAGCTTGTAACAAGGTTGTCAGTCACTTGTTTTGATCTTGTTAATCTCGATATTGTGTTGAACTTGATAACCAAGCATGAAACAAACTTCTTCCAACAACGGGTTCTTACTACTAGCCTAATTGAAGCACATTGGAACAATCAGATACGCCAGAAAGCTTGTTAAACTTGAAATCTAATTGCATTTTATTTCGTTGCACAGCTAACTCGTCTTAGTGCATTGAAGTCCCGTCACGTGCTACGAATGTTTCGTAGTAAGTTAATCTCCTGCAGCTCTCACTCTTTTACTACAGGTCATCTCTTGTGAATCTAAAGAATTAACTATAAATAGTGCTTGGAAAGCGAAGTAGATCGAGTGGTTTCGTGGTCTCATGACGCCAGTCAAGGCAGTCGAGCGGGTTAGTGTGCTAGTTCATTGACTCCAAGGTCGTTGGGTTCGAATTCCGCCTAGGGCATGGATGTTTGTGGGTGTGATTTTAACTTAGGATATAATTAGTTAGAAAGGGCGCCGATTTCTGTGTAACTTTGTGGGGGGCATTCAGATACGTGTTTTGTTGCCAGATAAGGGTCTAAGAAGGCACATATGATGCTCTTAATACAAATTCAATTCAGATTTGGCCAAATATTGTATATTCATAAAAAAATACATATAATAATATAATATATTGTGAAGGTTTCCCCAGGCCAAGCTATTACAGAATTTACCTATGTTTGTGTAACGTTAAGAAAAAGTTCACTAGGATATTATGTTCTAACTAATAAGAACAACGTTTCTGCTGTCACTAGAAAATAAACTTAGGAAATAACACAAACTAATATTAGTCTATGCAGAGGAGTTAGGCCTACTCAGCTTTTCCAAATGTGGTTCTCCTTCTGTCCGACTCACCCGTCCGCCACGCTACTGCTTTAGTGGACAAATACTGTTTTTCTTCTTTTAATTTTCGGTTCTCGAACTCGACAGGCATGGTTCAAGAAGCTTTTGTCTTACCTACAGTGAGAAAAAAAAATTTGGACAAGTTCAACAAAGAGGAAAAAATAATTAAAAAGGATTTTTTTTAAAAAAAAAACACGCTTTTTTAAGATGGACTAAAAAGTAAAAAATAGTGAATTGAATTAATCTTATGAATCGGAAAATAAGCGCGTGGGCGTTCTTAGATATTATGATTTTATGATAAGGTAAGTAAGAACACCCACGCTCTTATTTTCCGATCCATAAGATTAATTCAATTTATTATTTTTTAATTTTTAGTCCATCTTAAAAATGCGTGTTTTTTATCATTTTTTAATTATTATTTTTTTTCATATGGTTTCACAATTCATAAATCAAGTGTTATTGCGAGGAATATTAAACTCCCTGCAAGACAGGCAACCCAAATTTCACAAAATAGTTGCGGCATTGCGTGCATTTAAGGATAATTTCGAATTATTTTAATTAATTACAGTTAAGTGGATTATTTTATCGTATTTCTAATAATTGAATATTGTATTGACATCAGAAGCAAGCAAGTTTACAAAATTTCAAAGAAATCGGATGATGGGAAGTGAGTTTAAAATCGATTGCAAAATGTGTACCGAACAGACAGACAAGAAAGCGAGTTATGACGCGGTGTGGGTTGCTTTAATACAATACGTAGACTACTCTTGTAGTACACAAAAGGATATCTAGTACATTTCTTTTGAGAGTAGTATGGGGTTGTCCAAATACTTTCTTGCGATGAATTTACGTAGTCGTTGCCTGTTACCTTACAGGCGTATCGAGTGGTAGTTATTTCTATAGTACCGTATTGTATCTAAGGCATCCAAATTATCATAAAAGGGCAAGAGATTTCGAAATGGGCCATGTTTTACGTGTGATACAGTCTGATTTCCTCTTTGTTGAAATTGTCTAAATATTTTCTTACCCGCTGTATATAGTTTCTTTATCCATATGTTGTATTAGAAACTCAAAATTACGGTATTAACGGTAAACAATAATTGCATCCAAACAGCAGTTTCAAGGATATACTTCCTAGTGCAAGTCTACTCCTACTTCTGTGTGAGTTCTTCATGTCGCTTATTTTTCTTTTTTGAAATTATGTTTATATATGAAAAAATCACGATGAATGATCCTTAAACAACAGAAAATGACGTTTTCATTTTTTCTTTCATTCATTCATTTCTTTTTTTTTTACTAAATGGTCTTTATCGATTTTATACGCGAAACTCCAGAAACAACACAAGCAATGCACAAATTAACTCCTTTAGCCAGGGGAGGGGTGTTATACGTGATGTAATTTATATAAGTACTGTAGCAAGGGATTTATCGGGAAGGGATTTATCAATGAAATATTTTTGCCAAATGGAGATAAGCTTAGGAGAAGGGGAAAACGAATTATCATGTACATTAGAAATAGGAGAACCGACTTCACCTTATTTATTTGCCCCCCCCCCCCCTATAGAAGGGCCCCACTTCAACCTTGGCATTTTCAGTAAAAAGTATAAAAGGAATTAAAGCCCGCTTAAGGCGAGATTTTTTTTTTTTTAATGACTACAACATCGAATCAGTGTTCCAAAGGACCTCAGCCCCCTCGGTTCGATTCCCATCGTAGCTAATGTTTTTGAGTCACGCCATAATTGCTATGTGCGCAAAGTATTAATCCTTAAGATAAAGCTGCATCTAAGCCAGTGGGGCTGCGCACAGGGAGCCAAATCGATGATTTTTTTTTCTTACTTCTAAATATCTCCTGTTCGGATGCGATTTTATTTTTCGATAACGAAAAGGTGGGGAAGGAGTGACTCAGTCTGTAATCATCGAGAGGAGTGGAGAGAGGGCAATTCATATTCTACGTCATGGGTTGGTGTTTGAATTTATTTTATGGCATCTAAGGCTCAGGGTGGGATAAGGTAGGGAAAAAGATGCCAGAAAGAGTGGACCACGGTCTAATTTGAAAGTACTATTTGCCTTTGTGTAACAGCAAAAATCCTGAAAACCTCAGTTAGGATGGTCTGTTGCTGGAATTAAACCCAAGACCTCCCAAATGCGAAGCCAACACTCTACCACCGAGCTCCGGCCGCTTGGTTCGTAGGTGGTGTGGAGATGAGTCAAAAATATTAGATGTGAAATTGTTTAGGGAAAGGATGCCAAAATATGGTCAGGCAACATAGTTAGGTAAGTGCGGGTTGTTGGAATATGCGTATGTTTGCTATTATTATAATGTAATGGACATTTGCATATTTTCCACGAGAACAGTATTGGACTTCTTAAATGTTTCCAGATTCTTTCAAAATAAAATAGTTTATAAACAAAAAATATTGTGCTATAAGAATGGTTAGCGTGGACTAGTTTAATAAACCAAACAAGTAACGGTTATTGATACAGAGATAGAACTGTTAACGGCCATCCTATAATGATGATGGCCGAAGCCAGGTTCTTGGGCAAGGTGAACCGATGGTGTTTTGCCATTGCCTTTTAGGTATACTAATAATTTTGAGAAAATTCATATTTGCCTATCAGAAAAAAATATCGTTTAACTCCTAACACTCTAGTAATTATTTAGAACCCTCCAAATTATTTTAAATGTACTGAATACAATTAACTAACATATGAGTTTATTTAAAATCAAACTTTAAACAAATATAATCTTAAACTTAAAAAAAATAATCTAAAACTATTTTTAAAAAAAACTTTTAAAAAACATGCTTTTCTTAAAAAAAAATAAAGCAATTTTGATTTCAAGAAATTTACTTTTAAAAATCTATTTATGCATGACTAAAAAGAAAAGCATGGGGCACGCAAATTGAAAATAAAAAAAAATGATTGTATATGAGACTTTTGTTTTTAGTCATGCATAAGCATATTTTTTAAAAGAATTTTTTTTATATATATACTTTTAGTCACAATTAAATGAAACTGTTATGAAGTTTTCCGAGTTTCATTTTCCAAGTTATTTTGGTGTTCGCATACTTTTTCCTTACCCAATATATTGTAAGCTGATGTTTTGTCACCCAAATCCTATAGTGCTCTGCAACCAGTCAAACGCAACATCGTTGTGGGCTAGTATTTATTTTAGGATAAAGAAGTTCCTACTAAAAAATAAAATAAAAACGTGCTTTTAAAATATAGAAATAGGCCTATATGAAAGTAACAATGGAATATTATTGTATTGTCATCCGACTTACGTCACTGATTGTGAGTTGAACAAAAGCCTGCAAAAGTACACAAAACATTGTGGTTGCTGTGACCGTAGCTCGACCCAGGATATCCCACATGCTGGTTCCGTGAAACTACCACAGTATGGTGAACTTATACTCTGTATATGGAGCATTCGTCGACTTCGAGTCAGGTGACGGAAACAACAAAATTTTCCAGTACCATCCACAAAGTCTTTGCAAGGTTTCTGCCTGACCCCTAAAAGGGAGTGCCACCCCCAAAATTCTCGAGAATACGCCCTCAACTTTAACAATTTTACTAATCTGCAAAACTCCACTTAGACTTTAGCTTTATACGCATCGCAATCTCAAAATCCTGGAACAATCCCTGAACCTTTTGTGTTAACACTCCTTTTCACGCTCACCGACCACATTTTTTTCTTTCTTCAAAAATTATGGAGAGACAAAATACAATATTACAATTTTGGAAAGTATGCTCATTGTTGCTTATGGAACTCTGTGATATGAATTCATTTCTAGCTGAGTTATTTGACGTATCTATGACATCATAATTACTTGGCTGTCAAACTCAGCTAGAATTGAATTCTGTAAAACACTTTTAACTTCATATCACAGAGTTTCAAAAGCACCATGGAGCCTACTTACCAATATTCTCTTTTGTCTTTCCATAATTTTCAAGGGGAAAAAAAAAGTGATCGGGGAACGTAAAAAGGAGCGTTAAGGATGTAGGCCTACACTTTAAACGTTTAAAACTTGTTTCGAGATATAAACACAGTAGGTATGCGTCTGTCATATTGTGTTCCTTCACTTCACTCTACTATGCAATAACAAAACAGTGGGGGAAAAAAGTTGAGGAAAAAAAATAGTATTTTAGTTTAATTAACATAAATAAATATATGAATTAGAACATGATGTTCTATAATTATTAGCTGAATGTTATGTTTATTATACATAATTAACATTGAGGTCAGCAACACATCGCGAGAAAGTAAAAGTAGGTGAATGCCTTTGATAACTTGCTGAAGGCCAATGCAATCGTAAATGAGCGTATTGCACTAGATATCCACATACGCACTGAGAGACATGTAATCAATACCTTTTTGTTTTTCAATTGTTTTCATTAAACAAAATTAAAAACATACCTGTTTCCGAAAATTCCAATTACGTTGTGGATAAGTTGAATTTGCATTTGGAAACGTCACGATGAAAACGTCACTCGATAGAAAACAATGACAAATAGAAAATTAAAGCAGCTGACTGGTCCCAGCGGCAACAAAATGTGAGGCAATGCTTGAATGTGCTGTGAATGCAGGACTGGTGACGTCACTTAAAAATTACTGCCCACCCAATGGCTTCAAGGCAGAAAACGACTTCTTTCATTTAAAGATAAAAAAAAGAAGAAGAAATGTTTGTTTTTATGTGGTCTCCAGCATATGCAATTACAGAACCTTTAAATATAGTCTTCTAAAGCGTTTGTTTAACTCATATGATCCACATGAGCATGCAATGCCAGTTGAATGACAAGACGGAAATAATATTCGCTTTCTGTCCGCTCAGCATTAAATATTTACAACTGATTCCAGGATCTGGAGACCACAATATATCACAGTCGATTCTCTCTCTCGCTCTCTCCTGTCTCTTCAGATTTTCCACCCATCTCGCTCTTCTACTTGGAATTCCCCCCAGCTGCACCGTATGCGCTTGGTTCTATCATCGGCGTGTGCACGGGGAGCAAGAGGGGGTATCTTCCTCCCCCTCTAATATAATCCATTATTCTTGTTATATTCCAAGCAGAAAACATTTTCTTTTTTAATGGCCGATTAAGGTATGAAGTTTAGAGAAATATCACTGTCTGAATATGTCATTGCGCGATATTCAGCAACACTGACCAATATCGTTCGGGAGAGCATCATGTGTGTTGGAAAAAGTCTGTTTAATGCAAGAATAAAAAGTGTTACGTATAAAACTCCTACATGCTTCATGCCCAAAGTTATTCTGTACTGAAAATACTGTTTATGTTGTCCTGTCTGCCTTGATGAAGCCCATAATCGACTTTTTTTTTTCTTCACGTATAGCTCCGTAGTGTACTGGTTAAAGCGATGGATTAAATCATAATGTTGTAGCTTCGAATCCTGCAGTAAAGCAGTGTAAAACCTTTTCAACTGTTTATCGATACAAGAGAAAAGGACGCATAATGAAATTAAGACAGAAAGTATTGAAGATCACACTTTTTCTAAAACTACGGTGCTCAATTCCGTTTATTAAATCATCACATAACATCAAATAGACATAGAAAATCGTCCGTTATTGATATCGATGTGCTACTGGGGTCGATTGTCATTATGCTTGTTTAAAATTAACTTTTTAAAAAAAATCTAACCATATTATACTCGTCCCACTAGTAGTATGAGTAAGGATGACGTCAACCGGTATTTTTCTGATAACTTACCCAAATAAAGATAAGAATTACGTGCAAAACAATTTTTGTTATTTTTTTTTTTTTTCAAGCAGAAAGTTTGCCCTTCTTCCTTATCTGTGACTGCACATGCTTATGTGTTGTATGGTAAGATACTCTTTCAGTGCGTAAGATTGTTAGATGCATGTCTGCATTGACGCAACTAAATCGCCGTGCAACTTGGATTTTCTAAAGAAACAAGTTACGTATTCTAAATGTAAATTTATTTAGCTTAAAGTTAAAATCTAATGAAGCCTATTGCTTAACTGACGTTCCGAAAGTAAAGGAGAACTGTTTCCTCAATATGCTCCTCTGAAAAACCAAGCGGCCGTAGCTCAGTTGGTAGAGCGTTGGCTTTGTATTCGGAAGAACCTGGGATCGATCCTAGCTACCAGTCATCCTGGCTGAGTTCCAGGGCCTTCAAACAAGGCAGTGGTCGACTTCCTTCCCATATCCTCTCTGCTACCCTATCCCGGCGTGAACCTAATTTCCTACAGATTACGCACTTAAAAACTTTCATTTGGACGTCTTCTAGGTCGTTTCATCTCCCTGGGAATCCAATGTAGAACATATGTTGTCCATTTACCATCTGCTCGTTTAGCTATGTCACCGGCCCATTTAATTTCATCCTCTTCGCAGTCTTGATTACATCTTGTACCTTCATTCGGAAGTGAATCCATTCGTTTGTCTTCATGTCTCTCCCATTTATTCCTAGCATGCATCTCTCCATCGCTCTTTGTGTTACTTATAATTTTTCAGTCGTTTGCGCATTCGATGTCAACGTTTCACATCCGTAAGTCATCACAGGTAAGATACACTGACTTTACGCTTAAGACTCATTGGTAGATCACTTTTGAAAGCAAAGTTTCGTCTTCCAAACAAACTCCATGCCATCTGACATCTATTTACTTCATCAGTCATCTTCGCTTTCGATGTTTTAGGCTGCCCTAGGGAAACATATTCATCAACAATGCCGATTTTCTCTTCGCGAATTTCTATTTTCAGCGTGCCGATATACCAGTGGCGGTTCGTGGTCTGGACTTCAGGTGGCGCACAAAATATTACAGCATCTTTTGCATTATTATTATTGATGGTGGTTATAATAAATAATAATAATAATAATAATAATAAAGAACAACAATAACATGCTCTAGTCAACACAAAAGTATTGTGAAAAAAAGTATTATGAAACTAACAAAGAATTTCGTTGAGCTTCGTTGATGGAAATTATTAAGTCAAATAACGGATTGAATATTAATCTTCTTTGTAGAATAGCAATAAATAAAACATTTCTAGCTTCCGTATTTCTGTTCCGTAGTTACGTTCACGGACTCAGGATCGGCATTGGGGAGACAGACAGGTTCAAGAAGTACTTCTAAGTTACTGATTGATGTTTTCCATGGTTTCTTTAAGCTTCACTAGGCGAATATCGGCATAGCACCTAGACAATGGTCCTGGCCGCTACCTTCTTCCCTCTTTCTGAAAGAGCGCTCGGTGAGGGATATAATTTCCCAGACATGTGCCATACTTAGGTCATAGCTGTCTAACTGTCTATCTGATCAAGAAAAGTAAGTTAATAAAAAGATATGAACTTTGAGAACATTGGAGAAAAAATCTTAAAATTATCGAAAAACTTATAAGTGGAAGCAGAAGTTTAATACCGGTAGCATATTTAATTTATTGAGGAATATTTCCTGTCGAGGAGGAGCCAAATCAACTATGCTCATTCTTATAATCGTATCAAATGTAATATAATAGCAATTGTAATTGTTCACAATTTTCGCCAGATGAGAAGGTTCATATGTAAGAGCAGTACATCGCTGAGGGCAGGGCGATTTAAACTCTAAGTGAGGGAAGTAGTGAAGTTCACTGTTTCTGCCGCTTGGTGGTGCTGGCTCTGCTTGGTGCAAAGGATACGAGATGAGAACGTCTATACACACCAGGGCGATGCACGGACGTATCAAATTTTAACTAGAAATATTATTTCTGTAAATATATTAGATAAATAGTAGGTCTATTATTCAAATTGTACGGAAATTAAAAAAGATACAGCATGCTGGAACAAACTTTAAAAAAAGGGGAAAATAAGAAATTTCATTATTTTCCTTGATGAATTTGCGAGACTTGCGCCCGATTGCAAAAGGACGTAGACCTGGACTAGACCCTGGTTTAGTAGGCTAAGCTGGTGCATTCGAAAATTGATGTTCAACCCTAGGCCTAACTTAGACTAAGATTAAACTCCGTCCTTGCAATTGGCCCTTAGACTTCATTTCCCTTGCGTGAAAAAGAAAACAACATTTGGTGTAATGCAACAACATTTTCATTTTATTGAGGACATGGGGCGGATTTAGAAGAGAGACCCGGGGGGGAATTACTTTAAAAACTATCGTTTATAATGAAATATTTAAGTCATTCTGAAATGACTGGGGGGAGCATTGCCCCCATAAATTCGCCCATGATTGAGGATGGAAGTCCGGATTCCTGGAAATCAATCATCACTCACTTTCTGATCTGTGCAGAGACCAGAGATCCCAATACTTGGGTTGATATGTGTCGTATGTTCAGTAGAAACCAATCTTGTAGCTAGCTTATCTAGCTGAAAGAAAGTCTCATAAATAATTCTGAACACCTTGCTCAAAAGCTTGTAGATGCTCGGGTTTCCAAGTATCCGTGTGCTATTTTTGTTTTTTGAGCTTACGTGCTTCTAGCACAACTTTTGGATACCGTGGATATGGCGTTTGAATGTCGTTTTCTATGGCATCTTTGATGTGTAGTAGTTCTTTCATCGCCTCTTCAACTCAGTCTTTCTTTCAGGAAAAGTGTTCTGTCTTTTTTTTTAGATCTTTAGAGGGGGTAAAAGAGGAGAGAGGGCGTAATTCTAGTAGAATAATCAATGAACCCCTTGTTTTTACAAAATTTATTGTTTTTACTTGGGGGTGATCGATTCAGTCTGGTCAAATCTCTATAAGAAACACTGCTTCAAATATATTTGATGTATTTTAAAATAGACTGTGAATGAATGTATTCATGTGTTGCCTGTATGCATATTTTCTTTGACCAAAGTTTTTCAGAGAATACCGGTACTATACATTAGAATTAGGATTTCCTCCCTCGAGTTTGTAGTTAACATTCAAAGGCATTTCCCTCCTTATATTTGCTTTTAATACACAAGTTGGGAATGTTGACAAAACTGTGGTTATATTTTAATTTAAAAAATATTGTTTTTCGTATTACAAACAAACTGTTTTATTCCTACAGATAGGTGCTAGTAAATGTGATCTCAAGTTTTAAGACAAATGTACACCTCTCAGTGCGTAATGTTGTTGATAATCATTTCTAAGAGATCCATGTTTCTTTCTTCTTAAAGGTTAATTTCCGTTCATGTAAATTTCCTATTCAGTTGAGTCACTGTGGATTTTGGTGTTAATTTGTCTCCCGAATATTTTATTCGGCTGGATTATTCGATTACGGTATATGTATGGTTTAATTTCTGGGGGTGTTAAAGGGTGGGGCGGTGCTCCCCATACCTTTTTTTTAAAAAAAAAGAAAAAGAAAATGACACAGAAAAATGTTATGAGCATATCTGAATTTACGATTGCAAGTAATTTGTTCAATAAGTTAAGTAAGTTACATTATAGGTATATACTGTAGAGTGCAGACTACTATAGATTATCATATTAATTGAGTGTGTGTGTGTGTGTGTGGGGGGGGGTTCGAGTTCGTATTAAGTTAGGTCAGTTTAATGTATTACTTTATATTTATTCCAAATTTCATTTCCAACTGCACTATCTTTCTTATGAAACTTACTTTAGGTTGCAGTGGGTACATATGATAGTATTTTTCTATTCTTTACTATAGAGCGATATTTCTCTATTCCACAATCCTCGGGAGGTCTAAAAAATATCTACAATTTCCCTTAGTTTGCCCCAAATTACATACTGGAACAAAAGAATCTAGCGTGGCTATAAATATTTCAAAAATTAATAAACGCCCACGAAAAAGCACTCAATACAAGCGACACAAGCTGTAAGCTCGCGCACGCTCTTGCACCAAACGAACGACGCGCCGCCTGGATTTGAAATTTGGAACTATTTCAGGCGAACTATGGGCTCAAATGGAAGTTCCATCACTTAGAGTTTAAATCGCCCTGCTGAGGGTTATGTTCGTCCCGAAATTATTTTAAAGCCGTGACTGAACGTGGGATCGGATCAAACTCAGGGGTCCGTCATTTCGAGGTATCCGTCAGTCACG
>JAGDQP010053053.1:0-13642 GCA_022664845.1 Lepisma saccharinum | reverse complement strand
TCCATTTTGCCGAAGGGCTCGATGTAGCTGAGTCTGTAGTGGGGATAATAGCTCTTCTCGTGACTTGCGCATACGTACTTACTTATGGTTCGTTACTGCAAGGAGAGGAAAAGTTGGAAAACTCACACTCCAGATGAGTAAACTCGTGGTCATTGGCGAATCCGTAAAGTGTAGTGGGGAATGATTGTCCTCTTCTCGGAGGTCTCTTCCATTGGCCTGAATTTGCCTTAGGCAGGAGAATCAAAAGTTTTTGTTCGTGGGAAAATAGGACAGGTGTTTGGGTAGTTGCGTAGTGTGCATACTTATTAGGTTTCATAGCCCTATCCTTACTTGTAGCTTTGACAATTTTAGGACATGTCAGAAATCCACAAAGAACACAATATATATAATATGACGAAAATCAGATGATATTTTGAAGTTAAAGTATTTATATTGTAAACATTTTGCCCTACAACCATATTGTAGAAGGAAGTAATTACTATTTAAATATTGTAAGATAAGAAAGCCAATTATTTTATCCAATTCCTTACTGACATCTAATATACATGAAATTTCTATTGAATCAAACAGAACTCTTACCTATAAAGGAATTAAACTCCCTTTTTACCCAGTAAATATATATATATATATATATATATATATATATATATATATATATATATATATATATATATATATAATTTCATTCCAACAAGTTAATCTTACTTTCTAAAATTGGTTACAGTCAAAAGAACAAAACATAAGAAAGAGAACAGAATACAAGTTTTTGTAAAGAAAACACTTGGAAAATTACGAACGTGGTATCTGTTATATCTTACACAAAAGGTCTTGTTCATATACCATACAGAAACGCACGGAGCTAGGGGACACAAATCAAGAAGGTTAGTTGGACATGTTTTTGAAGTAGGTGGTAGCATACAAATCACCCTTTTACTTCTCTTGTTGAATTTTATACCAAAAACGTTTATATCTAAAAGAAACAAAGTAAACCTTATCTGAACACTTTTCTTGACGCTGGTTATTTTCAGCAATTTGGAAAGAATCTATCGTTGGTTATACGCAAGTTATAACTTAGGATTCTTTTCCTCTATATTCTATCTATACATGTATCTAATAACTTATACCAAGAGGAAAGGCAATATAAAGGATAAAAAGATACAATACAGACAGTTTATGCTTTCCTCCCTCTTTGACAGACAAAATGAAAGGAGCAAAAAAAAGGAGATCTAAATCGCTTTCTTACCAGTCCAAGAGTCTAACAGCAAGTGGGAGTCATTTATTACATTTCCCGAGGGTCGCTTGTTTCTTCCAAAAGAAGAAAAAGTTAAAAGAGCAAAATAGTTCTTGGTTGTTGGTTTCGCATATCTATAGTTTACATTTAAAAGTTTTACTTAAAATCAAAGATCCAACTTAATTATAGGTAATGCAAAAACAATAAATAATAATAATAAAAAATTGGGGCATCATACGACATACTACACTGCGTATGGTTTCGCTAATTCGCTAAAGTCTACCCACAAGTCTGCGTATGGTTTCGCTAAAGTCTACCCACAACAATTTGATATTTCCAATTAAAAGTGAATACATTCACTATATAAATATTTACTTTAAAATGTTATTCATGCTAATTTTCCTTCAAATCTTTCTTTTTTTTAATCAATATAATATGAATAAAGATTGATTGTCCCATTTTCAATGAAAAATCTGCCCCCCCCCCCAAAAAAAAAAGTCTCATGGGCGCAACCTGCGCCCTAAAACCCGTCTGTGGGCACACCTGCTCGCAGTTGATATCAAGTCAATATTTTGTACTGTAACGTATGTATTATTGTAGAGTTGTCAATATATGTATATATGTTAATGTAATTATTATTTTTTTAAGTTGCATTTTAAATTAATTTATTTATAGGTCTTAGTCATCTGTGGCTCAGAATGTTCTAATTTTAAGAAACTAATGGTAAAAAGGCAATAAATATTGTGATATTTCCCGTTTACTGCGCACACAAACTGCATCATAAAGCAGAGAAAAATGCATTTGTTGTACACAACAGACAGATCTCTGGTGCTGTAGCTCAACGCATCTTTAAGGGATGGATTAAAGGTATTCTGGAAGAACAAACAAAATAAATTTAGTTAAAAGATGTAGCAAACAGGTTACCTAAAATCATGCCATAATGAAACTGCAGCGTAAGTACAACTTAACAAATCCAAAATTATAAAAACATGACGTTGCAAATGAATGCAAATACAATTAGTAAACGATAAATATTTTCCCAGTTTGGTATTATCAGACTTATACAGTAAATTCCCAATTATCCGACCTTCCGTTTAATCCGACTTTCCGTTTAATCCGACCTGGAATTGTCAGGAAAAAATCCGTAAAATATCACAAGTTGTTGAGTGTTGTGACGAAATAAATTTCCTATTGATTGAATCCAAACGTATATTCACTGTCACAAGCCACAATTACATGCAGTTAGCATAAAGAACACATACAGTATAAATTTATAGTTTGTTCAAGTTACTAGTGTGTAATTTTTTAAATAATGAATGTATTTTGTCAGTATTAAATGTCGTATTTGTTACTTTCCGCGTCATCTGACCTTCCCGATCATCCGACCAAGCAACGGCCCATTTAGGTCGGATAATCGGGACTCTACTGTATATCTGAGAGTATAAGAACGGAGGGTTTTTTCATTAATTCCCTGTTTTCTAGTTTCCGTTTATTGACTTTTGCTTTACAGGACAGCTGTTAACTTCACACATTCTTTTTTTTTTAACGCAATAGATGTTAAATACCATTCATGTTTATGAAAGACCTGACGCCGACAATTTCTATAATTTTATATCAAGTCCTCAATTTAAACCTAATAAAACACCAGTTATAATGCATTAATATAATCTTTTTCATATTTGCTCTCCAAATGTTGCTTACATTAAAACATAGCCACCTGTAAGCAATTTAATTCCCGCTCAAACCACTGAATATGTTAACAAAGGATGCGACTATCTAATGAACAAAAACTGAACCAAGCTAAAAAAAAAGCGATTTTAAGTTGCTTTAGTTCATATTTCAACATCTGGATTTGAGTTGAGCTGAGTTCAGTTCTTGAAATTTGAGTTTCAGTTGACTTTAAATCACTTCAAGTGTGAATTTACCCAGTTTGCTAGTAGCATTCCTAACGTATGTATTGCTTATATGCTGTTCTTAACACTACCTGAGACGTCTATACGAGGTGTGTTCAGAAAGTATCGAACCTTTAGTTGGCAAAAATACATTTATTGATTTGAAAATCCGAAACACTAAAGCCCTTCAAAATAGTTTTCTTGGTAATGACACTTCTCCCTGCGCTACCGCCATTGTTGGAAACACGTCTTGAACACCGTTTTTGGAATGGTGAGCAACCGTTCCGTCACATTCCGCATGATGTTTTTCTTCACTCAAATCGGGTCCCTTTGAGCGGCATTTTCAACTTGGGAAACAGCCAAAAGTCACCATGTCGAGCGAGTAGGGAGCCTGACGAACCACAGGAATGTTATGTTTGGCGATGAAACCCTGAATCAAATGCGCAGAATGGGCCAGTGCGTTATCATGATGGATATGCCAAGTTTTCGCTGCCCATAGATCCGGTCATTTGCGCCGCACAACATCACGAAGGCGACGAAGGACCTCCTGGTAGTAGTATTCCTTTGTGATGGTTTGGCCTTGTGGGGCGCACTAATGATGTACCACACCACGGGAGTCAAAGAAAACGGCCAACATGACCTTGACTTTGCTGCGGACCTGCCGCGTTTTTTTTTTTTTTTTGTTTCAGGGATGACGGATGTTGCCAGACACCCATGTTTCATCGCCTGTGATCACGGTGTTCAGAAAGTTGGGGTCACTGTTTGCATTGTGCAGCATGTCCTGTGCGATTTTCAGATGCCATCGCTTCTGCTCCATTATTAGCAGCTTCGGTACAAATTTCGCGGACACTCACCTCATACCCAAATCCTCTGCAAAATTGAATGTACCGATCCGCTGCTTATCCTTGTCTCGTTCACAATTTCTCGGACTGGGATACGACGGTCCTACAAGACCAGCGTCCACACTTGCCCAATGACATTGTCATTCCGGCTTGTTGAGGGCCTACCTGAACGTGGTTCACTGTCCACTGATGTGCGGCCATCTTTGAAGCGGTTGTACCACTCCTTTATGCGTGAGGTTCTCGTGGCATCGTCCCCGAAAGCCTGTTGTATTTTGCGAATGGTTTCCGAAATCCGACGAACGCTCACTACACGTCTTCACTCGTTGGCCGACTGCCAGCAACTGACGCTTTCTACGGGCGGGATAAAATTCACGACTGCGCATGAGTGTCAAAGGAGATTAAATTTTCATCTCAAGTTACAACCCGATGCAAGAAACCTTCCCACTTATTCCTTACTGTCACATAACTGCTCACTACAGGCGGCGATTCTCATTGGTCGGTCAAAAATCATATGGCACCCATGCGACCAACTTTTTCACTTTACCGATCGCACTTAGTCACCGAACGACAGTGGTACGTTGCTTGGCTAGCTCGTCTGCAAGTGCACGAAAGCTGTTTCGAGGGTCAGCTTACACGGTGTTGCTGAGGAGCTCATCCGAACACGATGTTGGTCTGTGCCCACGGGGCTCATTTTGAAATGTTGTGTCACAAGAACGAAATTTGACAAACAAACGGCGAATGAAGCATTCATTTAGCATTTCTGTCCCAAACGCACTGTTAATGTTTCTTGTGGCTTACTGCAGAGCGTCCTAGTTTAAATTCATAAACAAAAAAAATACTCGCAAGTGTGTTCTTAATGGTGCACTTTCACATAACCCTGTTCAATAACACATTGCTTCATGATTATTTGGTTACCTCAGCCTGTTTGCTGGACGTGTCGGAGTTTGTGACGCTAGACTCATGACCTCAATCAATCTCTGTGTTGTATTGGTAATGTGAGGTGAGTTTCTGGTCAGACATCAAAGCGGACATTTCATTCGCACTAACCTAATGTTGCTGAAGTTTCGCGGCAATGTACATAAGGGCACAATAAATAGCATTAACGGAAGCAAGAAAGATGTTTCATTATAACGATAATTTTAATAACAGTGAATTAATAATAGGTTTCATTATAACAAAGTTCATATTTAAATATATATATTTTTTTAATGAGTAGAAGCTCACAACTGAATAGTACGAGGAAGTGCGCAGAATTTATTAATTACGTTAGTGAATGGTTGAATTATTCTGTCTGTTTCAAAATCATTATATTTCAGTTCGCTCCGTAGTCTATGCGATAGAGTGAGGGCATATAGAGTGTAGTATTCAGGGTTCAATTCCCAGCTCACAGCGTTTTTTCGTTCTTAGTATCAAACACGAAAGGATTCTCGTTTACCAAATGTTAGGTAATGGTGGCAAAATTTATTTTACTAATATTTTTAAAGGTGAGTACTAAAAATTTAGTTTGCTGTATATCTACCGAGAAAAAGGTTTATCAGTAACAAATGGTTTCCTTGTGTGGAGGGAAAACTAACTCAAAACTCATTGTGAGACGGAAATACCTTTCATGAGTCCCATTATATGTCCCATCCATCCATCCTGAAATTACTATTAACAAAATTGATCATTTTTACATACGAATTGCTTTAATTTTGCGGCGCTCTTTTCAAGAAACAGTGCATTTAAAATTTTGTTCTAAAACCTTACATTTTAATCACTTAAAAATATTTTCGTGGTAAAGCTCCATTACCTTAAAACAATAGTAGAAGAAGTACTTAAATTCAACAACGTTGCAGCACAAACGACTTCACATCGAAGACAGCGAATCGGCGTTAAAAGTGGGGGGCTGGAAGGGCGTCGCTCTAGCTTCCCACAACGAAGTTCCATTATATCGGAAGTGATTGTAGGACAAATGGTGAAACTTGGCAACGTAGAGGCACAAACGAATGAGCTTATTTCGATCACAGAGCGACTCGGCGTTGTAAGTGGGTGGGGGGGCTAGAACGACGTCATCCTGGACCCCCCACATTGAAGTTCCATTATTTCGGAAACGATTGTAGAACAAATGTTGAATACTTGGCACGGTAGCAGCACAAACGTAGCACAAACGAATGAGCTTATTTCGACGTAGCACAAACGAATGGAATAATTGGTTTCTTAATATCTCGTGGTGGTGGGGCCAGGACGACACACATGCAATTCACAGCGGATATTCCTGAAGGACCAGGTACGGTGTCTTCTTTAGTTGCCATAACACTTCTCCGTATGCAGTGTGACGTAGTTACCCACGACAGCAATAAATGACAGCTAAATTCGCATTTGTCGTCAAACTCTGATGTCCACTCAGAGGGAAACCATGTGTAACGGAATTGTAATTCACTTGCATTACAATACTACTTAGCCAATCAGAACTGTCCACTGTAGTGGCCTCTATGCACTAGAAGGTTAACTTTCACGAATAGAATTCAATGTCGAAATATCGTATAACACCCATTTCGATCGATATTTTGCAGAACGACCAACTATGATCTATATCCGCGTTATTAGCCCAGTGTTGACCCGATATTTTTGTGCTGTTAGGGTAATTTGAGACCAACTGATGACCCGGAAGACTGACCCCTTCCAATGGTATCCCAGGATTGTAGCCATAAGCAATTAATTCAGGATAAAAGGCCCCTCCAGAGGATTACTCAGCATTTAGACTGTTCATATTTATTCAGTCTGTTAGCTATTCACGCATTCAGTGATTGTGACTTTACCTTATTCATTTGTTTATTATTTAGAATATTTGTACAAATACGAACTCAGACAAGTCGCCTAGTGTGAAGCAGGGATGGATCCCTCCGGAACATTTGTACAAAAAAAAAAAAAAAAAAAAAACATGACGCCACGTCAGTCGGTGACTTAAGTTTGAAAAGGCAAGATAGCCCATCTTGAGTGAGGTTTCTCCAGGGTTCTTCCTTTAGTTGTACAGGCAATGCCGGGATGGTACCTAATCTAAGGCCATAGTTTCTTCTCATTTTCCCAGAAAAGTGCCCGCAAAGTTACGTCTTTCCGCCAACTTGTAACGGGGTTAACGATATATGCCTGTTCAAGCCACTATGCAAGTTGAATAATGAAATAAGTAAATTCACACAAGCCGTCACTTCACAATAACCAAAGTTTCTCTTATTATTTCATTGATCCAGAAACGTGTTTTGATCAACACTTTGTGAAGTAACCTTATTTATTATTGAAATTTTACATTTTCTTTTATATTTCGAAGCAATATATTTCTTCTCTGGTGTTTCAGAGTTCATACTTCATAGTATTCCAGCTTAAATCGCCTGACTAGTGTATACAACTCTGGCTACAGTGAATCAAAGCTACCATTCACTAGAAAATAGATCTAACTAACCGGAAGTTTAGCTACTCGAGTCAAACCAAATTCAAAACTAGTATTTTCCACACGCAAATTTTGCCTTAAAAGTTAAATTTATCTTTAAAATATGATAGTTGATTACTCTCTCTTGTCGTGACACGTAATATTCAATTGGAGACATTGATTCCTGATTCCTCCTCAAATTGTCCCGAGTTTGTACATTTATTTACTTCTTGGTGAAACTAGATCATATTACTCATTTGGATGCACTCCGTAGTGCACACAGATTCTTTTCTTCTTTCCCAAAGAATGTAAACAATTGGCAATACTTCCCTTCGAGTCCCCCAAGTTTGTCTTTTAGGGCCTCTGGAAAAAGGATGCTTTTTTTTTTTAGGTGAATAGATAACTATTTCAAAACACAAGAATTTTAATGCTACCGAACGTGGAGAGAATGCTAATGCTATCAGATGCAGAACTTGTGGTGCTCTGAAATCGTAGCAACACTATTTTCTGCATATGTATTTTCCCACATAGCAGAGTACTTCCCTGGGACGTCCCATTTAGATCCCATTAACGTCAGGTTTCTCAAGCTCCCATGGCGATGTCCTAAGGACGTCCGTGGGATAACTCTGTGGGCAATACGAACAGTTCATCCCGTATGGAGGTCCCCTGGATATCCCCCGGAAAGCCGTGCGGGATTACCTATTTTTTCTATAAAGTAAATCGACCTTACTATTATTATTATTTAATTAATTATAACTATACGAAGGATATGACGAAGCAATAATCGAAGTTCGAATGAAAAGTGCTCGGATGACTTTGCGAAAGTGCTGTGTGTGTTGGGACGCGCTGTTCATCACTCTTTTGTTTTAAAAACGCCAATTATAGCCAGGTGGCGCAACTGTCATTCAAGATTTGTTTCGAATGTTGTTTTGTTCTTTGCACTGCTCAAATTCAAGATATTCGTGCAAAAGAAAAGATTTGATAGCTTCGAACTAATATAATTTAATTACTACGCATAGTTTAGAGGTAAGCATATGTCAGTTCATATTGTTAAGTGCATAGATGTAGCTAGGATATTGTGTATTTATTAATTTCACGTAAATGAGCTCGCGAAGCTGAAACTGTCATTACCTTATACCTTGAAGAATATGCTTACCTCACATTAAATGAGGGGAAAGTAACATAAAGTAAAAGCGAGAAATTTTTGTTGTTGCAACATACACGGAAAGGTCAAGACACCTGCCGTGCTCTGCATTGTTTGACGGTTTGCGTATGTACACGTTTACTGAATTGCGTATTATAAAAAAAAATCAATCTGAATTTGCTTTCAGTTTAAGGCGGTTAGGTATCTTTGGCTCAGGACGAATGAATAATGATAGATCGATATTTCAGTAGGTGATGAAAACTTAAGAGATGATGATCAGATAGGAAAAAAATATACTTGGTAGTCATTTAACATGCACCTCCAAAGCAAGAATGTAGATAACTGGTCCACCCTAAGCTAATGCACGAAAATAGTTTCGTTTAAGACTGCCGATGAACAAGAAGGCTGTAAAAGTCAGTGTGTAGGTACCCCGTGAGAAATTTTCTAATTTCGAAATATCCAACAATGTGATTATTACGAACCACCATACAATTCGCATTCGAAAGGTCGTGGGTGTGCCACACATCCTACTGAATGATGAGTTTTTTTCCAAGAGTTTCCCCTCAGTCACACCAGGCACGTTGTGCAAATAGTAAATTTGTTTGCTACTCCATTAATGAGAAACCACCTAGGCCTAAATATTCTAACCTAACCTACAATCAGTAATGAATACGTACCCTTCCCTGTGCGAGTTTTCGGGGTGCAGATAGTGCAACTGGACTTCAGAATTGTGAAACGTCATTTGTTCGTTCATGAACCAAAACCTTACTCTACAAATTAATGCACTACGCACACAAATGAATTATAAATGTGTTTTTCTATTTTCCACACTGTGCGGGCCAAACGAAAGTCCGAAATAATTAACGCTAACAACGTCAATTAAACTTAAAACTACTTTATTGTAAAAATGTTATACTGCATTAATCGAAAGTGATTAAGGAGCAGCTCACAAACACTTAAGCGCAAATTACGTATAGAACCGAATTTCTTACATCTTTCTCACACACGTATACACACACCACTACTTCTCCCTTTCAGAGAAGGAAGGAGGAACTTTCCCTTTTTTTTCCAAATGTTTTTTTTTCACCCCCAGCTCAGAGGGTTGACAACTGACCAACAACGTCCATCTGTTGGGGTGGGAGGAACTACTACCAAACATTCTTTGGCCTGCAGAGGCAAAGTCTCCAACACACACTCTACTATTTATATGCATTGCATGACAGCAATATTTTCGTTACATTTGTCTACGATTTATGGCAAACTATATTTATTTTGCCACGAATATGAACTAGTTATTTTACCTTTCCATGCACCCACTACAGCCAGTTAGGTAGTCTGTGACAGGATAGAGAAGTCAGGTTAGATTTTTTAATCATTCTTGCTGCTACCACAGGCTATAAGTTGCTATTCCATTTATGCACCAATCAAATTCCACAACTGTGATATTTACGTTCACTTTGTTTCTAATTTATGGAACACTATTTTGTCCCGAATCTTATTTACGCACCCATTATAGGTTAGTGTATGCGTGAGAAAAGTCCGGTTAGGTTATTTTTTGTCTTGTTAGGATGGGTTGAATTATGTTAAGCCTAGTTTCTAGCTTCTTGTGCATAATTACTAATGAAATTGTGGTTATTGGGTTACCAACTCCTTTTTTTTTGGTTAAGGATAATGAAAAGCACCAATCTCCAACACGAGATGGCAGCACTATCTCCGTATATGTCTAATGCAGTTTTATCGCATCCAGTCTAGAGAGTTCTAGCTTTTAGGGAAGAAAATTCATAACCAATTCAAGAGTTCGATCATTGCCGATTTTTAATTTTCTTTTTTGTTCATTGTTGAGAGAGCTTTATTGTTATAGTTTTTGATATTCACAGCAACAAAGCGATTTCAACAATGAAGAAAAACGAAAATTTAAAATTGGCAATGTTGGAACTCTTGAATTTGTTATGAACTTTCTAGCTTTCCATTTGTAGGAGTAGCATTGAAATTTCGTGTAACGATAAAAATACATTAGACATATACGGAGATAGTGCTGCCGCCTACTATTGGAAATTTTTGCTTTACTTTAACCTTATTGGGTTTGAACAGTTCCGGTTCGCTGCTACAACTACCAGTGATTCTACTCTGTGACATTACTTGTAACAGATTTAGTTCACCTATACTTGGAGTAGTGAATCGGAACTGTGAACCGTGTACCCATTTATCTGTATTTGTTCCACGATTTCTGACCGTTTGACGCCAATGCTAATTTGAAATCGGTGTGAGGATGAAAACGTACAGTAGTTCTATAAACGTCGTTGGTTAAAATCAGTACGTGAAAAAAATGTGGTAGATATTATGAACTAATGGCAGTAGGGGAATAAACGTCTTGCAATTTCATGATGTGACGTACTTAAAGGTTCATTTGTTGTCAACGCTATATTTGAATTAAATTTATTTATGGCCTTTTGGCTCAGTCCGGGATTGGGTAGTTCTAGGATGAGGAAGGTATTGGTCAGGGCTTTTCTTAAGGTATCGTCCCGGGATTTGCCTGGTGAAACTGTGTACGATATGTTGTGAAATCATGTGGGAAGGAGTGAGTACTATATAAGCAATTGAGTCACGTCACCAAGCATCGTTTCATTGCACTTGCTTCAGTCAAGAAAGGTAGAAATTATTAGGTATCCCATTCGTGGATGAGTAACTGATGGCGCCATCTATGGAGAGTTTTGCCATGACGTCACTATACGGACCCCAACAAATTCGTCTGCTAGCGCGCGTGTTTTTAGCATAGCGTAGTAAGTAAAGTTTTAGTTTTTTAGTTATCGTGTTACATTCATGTTCAGTGTGTTAAAGTAGTTTTGAAGGGATATACAATAACTGTGATATTTTCTTTGTGATCTCTGTTTTATTTAAACAATGAGTAATCATAATAACTGTGCTGCTTCAACATAAAAACAGGCTCGTTGCTAACCAAACTGCAGGTGGAGGGGAAGCTCATAAAATATTGTTGGAGGCATGAGTCATGATATATTTTTACCTCAGGGATTGTGCCAAAATTATTTTCAGTTTAGAGGGGTGGTGGTGTAAAGTCAAAATTGGGAGGGTCTAAATGGAGTTGTACACGGTTTCTATCGATTCTTGACCGCAAGGGCTCTCAGTTTTGGGGGTGACAACCCCCACAGGGGGTAAGCCAGAATCCCTGTTTTATCGCCTTTTACACACATAAGATTAGATTTTAAGGTGTAGTGGGACCAAGAAAATTTTCCGTGGGGAGGACCCCGTCCGCGTGGCTGCGGGCCTGTATACTTGTAGGTTAATTTGTAATATGATAGCGCCCAAGTATTACGTAAGTTCATTTTAATCATTTAGACCCCCATTGTAAGCAAAAATAAGGAGATAGCCTCGTGCTTAAGATATGTCAAATTTCTTATCGTTATTGGCCTGAGACTCAGATGCCTAAAGGCTTAAAAATAAATCCAATTCAATTCTTATCGTTATTTTGAAGTCCAAAAAAGTTTCAATCTTTAAATTTACACTAAAATAATTTTAAGTGAATCCTACGTAATCATGCTGCTCTGATCTTCCCCCTCGAAAGTCCCGGGTTCGAGCCCCGGCAGGGGCATGGGTGTGGATTTTAACAGCTAAAGGCGAATCGTGACGGGTTGAAGTCCAAAGTTACTAGACTGGCCCATATAAAAATAAAGTTTACCAATTGTTTCTGATCATCCTCCCCTATTGTCAGATAATATAAACAAAACTTGAACCCCCTTGAAAGTTTACGTAATGTACTTAAATGACGCCTTTGCTTATGTGTTTGCGCGCGCGCGTGTGTGTGAGAGAGAAATTTAAAAATTAGCATGCACATTGATCGTAAATTTAATGGCCTAGGTCACAAATATTGGCCGAAAGGAAGTACAGATATGCTTCTTTTCAGTTGAAATAAGACTATCACCATTATCCTATCTACATCTCTATTGCAATGAAATATTTCTAAAGTTGATATTAAGGTTCTAAAATTAATTTTCTTAGAGTCCCATGAGTTAAAATAAAGTTAACAGAGAAATATTTGTCTTACTATTTAGAATACGTTGTTTATTTTTATGCAGTTTAATAGTCTACGCTCATTATTAGAAACATGAAAGTTTAAAAAAAGTTTTTTTTTTCATAACCAAATAATTATCAGGTGCAAAATTTCTTTTATATCCATCGTTATTATGGACTTCCCTATGCTCTCGCTACAAGCACAAACTATCGGTCCGTATAGTGACGCCACGCGCCTTCCAACCAATGGCTACTGTTTCCCTGAAATCTCGCTCTTTGGCCCCCTCTGGCTTCAGTCATGTGGTATACAGGCTGGAAGTGGATGTTTCACAGAATAAATCGTCTTAAACTGATTTCTTCGAAGATCCTATAACTTTCTAATTGTAGGAACCTTCCATGGCTTCTCCCTTTTTTTATCAGGGGCTCCCCAATTGCTTTTCAAGAGCGACTTGGAGCTAGACTTGATGTGAGGCCTCTCATGCTGCCGGATCTGCTCTGCTTTTAATAAAATGAACTGGCAGTGCGGCTGGCGGGGTGTGAGGATCTCACAGAACCAAACGAGAACATTGACTGCATGCGGAAGCACCAAGAATCAATCTACAGATCCACATGGAGGAGTTTACCATACCGAAGAACACAAGGTAATATTTTCATTGTTTTTATTTTGAATTTTATATGTGGCCTTTAGGCATCATGGCTCTCAGGTTGACAGGGAGTACAAGGAAGGAGTCGGCCAGGGTCTAAGCTCAGGGTACCATCTCTGCATTTGCCTAGTGTGACTTTTTCTCTTTGACACTGTCTAGGCCGATCCTGTAACCTGAAACTTGGTTCCACACGAGTCCGAAAGCTCAGAAAAAAAATATCATATTTCCAAGATTGTGATCATAGATGAATTATAAAGTGAGTGTTTGGACTATACCATGACCCGTACACGTGATATAATTTTATTGGTTCACTTAATTCAAGTCTTCAGCCTAATTCGCTGTTTTAGGTCAACGGCTAATGTTGGCTCAATTCAGAGAGAGGAAGATGCCCGAGACCCTTGAAGGTCACTATGTCATTAAGCTAGTAAAACCGGAAAGCGGATAATCTCAGTCAGTTGGA